>JAIUND010000655.1:0-58860 GCA_034699125.1 Gisinianus flammeolus
TTGAAACGAGAAGAAGCGACAAGGCATGAATGGAAAGTTCAATGAAAATTCAAAATCGAACGATCCCACTCCTCTTTTACCGGACTTTAAAAATGAAAAAATAAAAACAAAAAAATTGTGCATCCTCTCTATTAGGAATTCATTTTTGACTTATTTCCTCATACATAATATAATATGTGAAAGAACAAAATCATTCATCAAGTTTCGTTTTTATCGTAAACATTATTATGGCATTTCTTTGTACGTTTAATTCATATATATTTGATATATCATGAATTTGTGTGTGTGTGTATCATCATTTCATTATTCATTTTTCATAACAATCATAATCGATACTTTTGTATTGTGACTTTTGTTTGACCAAGTATTTTTTTAAATATATATTAGAGGAGTTAATTGTTCGAATATATGAAGGAGTGCTCCGCAGATCCGAAAGACAATTTTTACGAAGGAAAAATAGGAGAGAAAAAAAGGAAAGGATAAAGATGAAAGTGTGTGGAAGGAATTTATGCATGTAATTTGTGTATGTGTGTGTGTGTGTTTTATCTTTAGTTTTATTCAATTATCCTGTCATACTAAATCTAGAAGAAGAAAGAGAAAAAAGAAAAAGAAAAAATATATAAACTCTTCGTTAATGTTCAACTTGGATTAATATTATTTAGTATTTAGAGGAATTAAAAGAAAATAAGAGATGGATATAGGAAAGTGTTGAAAAAATTCAACTTGTTTTGGAAGATGCGGTGACTAAAAACCTGCATCCGTAAGCTAATCAGAAATCATACGAGAAAGAGAGAGAGAGAGAGAAAGAGAGAGAGAAAAGGGATAAGAGATGGGAAGAGGTCAAAGACTACAAGAGTAGTTTTTTCTTTTCATGGTTAAAGGTCAAAGAAAATGACTACGGCTCTCTCAAGTAAAGTAGAAGCTTTGAACATGATGATAGATTTTATTACATTAATAATTCTACAGAGGGATATTAAAGAGAGAGAGAGAGAGAAAGAAAGAGATGAAGGAGGCTTTTGTAAGATCAACAGCCAGTGATGGATGATTGACCAGTGTATTTTGTATTTTCCCATATCAATATGAACGAAATTGTTGTGTACGTGTGCGTGTGTGTGTGTGTGGTCAATGAGTGTGAGTTGGTGAGTTTGATGGGAGGATTTGAGAATTAATTTGTAATTTGTAAATTTTATTGTGTGATATGTGATGTGCTTTGAAGTTTGAAGATTTGATTTGTTTGTATTTTTTTTTGTTCGTACTTTGACTGTTTACTGTTTACAATTTAACCTCATCGTAACATGATTTTTGTGGACTTTTAGTTTCTATTTATATATTTTTTGATACATATCTATCTAGATAATGATGATGATAAAAATAAAAAACGAACCGAGCCCAGCCATGACAGTTGGAGGTTTCCAGCTCACACGAGCTTTCCTCGTTCCCATGATTACTTGCGGATTTCTAGGGCCAGCGAGTGGGACCGGGATCGGTTGTAAATCCGGATGGAGAATCATGAGACGAGAGCAGGGCTGATGATTCTTTGGCACATTGTAACTATTATGATAGAAACTGTCTTGTTGAGCATTGTACTCTTCAATCACCACACCTTGAAAGCAAGAAGAAAATCATACATGTATAGGTATATTTAATCAGTATATGCATTTGTCAATCCAATATGTTGAATTATCTATCATCTAAATTATGAGTTACTTACTTTGACCGGTTGTCCAGTAAAATATCCCATTGTAAGTCGCAATCGAGAGAACGTCTCGGAATTGTGGACTTTGGGAATTCGTACGAATATTTGTCATGTCACTGAAAAAAATAAATCGCCAAATTCAAACTCATTAAAATTATTCAGAAGTCTTATTATATATACATTTTAAATTTGAAAATACATACAACGGAACGCAAAGTTTTTTAGATCTCGACTTACCCATCTAGTGATACGGAAAAAACTGTATTTTTTCCTTTGTGTACAATTAAGATTCTGTAATTTATGAAGTCTACGGTAAATGGACCCAAATCCCCAGCTCGTTCAGAGTCAATCACTAAGGATTATTAGAAAAAGCAAAAAAGCAATTCAATTATAGTTGTACTGTGAATTCAATACAAAAATGGCTTACAATATTTATATTTAAAATATTGATTTCATTCTACCTTTAATTGGGGTGGCATTATCTGAGAGCATGTCCATTTTGTACAATCCACCAAAATTTTGATTTTGACTCGGCCCACTGACCCAGTACAGAAATCTATATACAGACACAATTGAAATTGATAATATACTGAATAATCAAATATATTATATATGTAGAGAATTCGACTATTGACATGTGAAAAACGGAATTGTGGTTACCCTGTAAATGGGTCGGACATGAAGTCAATGGGTTCAGAGCCCAAGTAAGGATAAATAGTATGGAGATTCCCACCGCCCAAGTCACATCTTTTGATACACCAAGAGTTGGATCGTCTCTTCTTCCCCACCAAATACAATTTATTATGAAGCCAGTCGACGGACATGAAAGAGACGAAAATGTCCAGTCTATCCCTAGGAAATATGATCGTGGAATCATTCCTCTCCAGACTTTTCCTTACAACTTGACCATCTCCAGTGGCAATAAATACCCATTTGTACTTGAAGTGTGCTGCAATAGCTGAACAAATGAGAAAGAAAAAACACAAGTTATTTCCATGTTATTCTTTACGTCGATTATTATTATTAATAATATTAAGTATAGTGAACTCTCCAAGATTACCAGTAATATTTTGATTGGAAGCGTATACAGTGACATCCGGTTCGACGAGCAGCTCCAGTGGTTGTATGTAAACATCTTGGAATCCCTGGAGAAGAAGGCGAGCTTCGGAAATATCATTTGAGATGGAAGAATGTGGAGTAATAAAATTTATATTTGCTGCATCTCCTTCCCCCTCCTTGAAAACAAAACAAAACAATACAAAAATCGTTAGAGAGCGAGAGAAACAAGAGAAAATCATTTTCATACGGGAACACCACTGGAAAAAAAAACTGACTTACATTATTCTGAGCTGAGATGGCTAATGAGTAATTTGTATTGGGTAGCAAACCCGAGAATGTGTAACCCCTCGGATTATGAACCATTGGAATCTCCTATATTTTAGCAGAAAACACATCAATAAAATGCATCCAAAAAATACTTTATCATTTTAACTAATTGTGAAGAATTAGAATTGCATGGCAGTGTTTAACTGATAATATTTATTTTGTACATACTTTTATGGTGAAGGGTCCTTCTGGAAGTGTGTGAAGT
This sequence comes from Gisinianus flammeolus, assembly GCA_034699125.1. Lineage (NCBI taxonomy): Eukaryota > Metazoa > Arthropoda > Collembola > Symphypleona > Katiannidae > Gisinianus > Gisinianus flammeolus. Next base: position 3,288 of record JAIUND010000655.1, read on the forward strand.
TTGAGTATATATGCCACCAAACGACCGTTTGGCTGTGACGGCGGCACCCAGGTCACAGAGACACTTGTATTACTTATGGGTTGAATACTCGTAATTTCTGGTGGATTTGGAAGACCCTTGGGAAGAGTCTCAATTGGATTGCTCTCGAGTGTGTAGAATGGAGGGAAATCATGTGCTAAAATCCACCCTATTCGGAACTATACATATATAGACAGAAAAAAAAATAGTCAAATCAGGTATTAATTTGAAGATTAATCGTACGAGATATCCCGTCAAGTTACATATTTGGTATACGTACATACTTACATACTATGTTTGTATACAAAGTGCATACACATATTACACATATTATTATCGTATATATAGGTATACACAAACGAAAATACAACGGGAAAGAATTTGTATACCTGATACTCGGTGTAGGGCTTCAAACCCTGTACTGTGAAGAAAGTTTGATTGAGAGGTTGTGTAGGGATGGTTTCCCAGTGACTGCTTTGCATCGAATATCGGTGATAGACTCGCCTCTGAATTGTGAACACCAAATAAGGTAACTGAGGTGAACTCCCTTCCCAACTCAGCTGGAGTGAAGTGCTCTTTAATTTAAAAAGAATAACAATAGTAGATACACAGGATATTTTTTCATACATACATGGTTTTCTCAACCGATCCCAACAATTTTGAATTATTTTATTTATAATATAATACAATTTATTCATTTAACAACAAGAATTCGATTGGAATTTGGAATTTGGGATTCGATTGATTTTACAATACTAGAAACTAGAAAATTTGAAAATATATCAAAAAAAAAGAGTTAATTCTTACTTGCAGCGAAGTTAAAGTCGGTGGATCTAAAACTCCAAGCAATCCTAAAAGAAAATACACCACACAAAAAGTTATAATCATATATGAAGAAACTCTCACTAAGCAAAATCAACCTTCTTATAGGTGGTGGTGGTACTACAAATGTTGACTATTTTCTCGAGAAAGAAAATAATTTTCCGACGGGAAAAGGCGACAAAAAACAAACGATACAGTGAAATGAATGTACTATTATTTGGACTTAATCTGGAAATGAAATCGGATTCTGATTTGGAAATGTTTAAATTTTTTTACATATATATATATATAATATCCACTCCCTGCAGACTTCCAGTTTTACTTCCAGTTCCAGCCTATACAAGAATCTCTCTCTACTCTCTACACACACAGTAATCTACACACACAAGCCATCATAGAATTCTCTGTGCCATACATACCTGTAAATCAGATTCGGATTGTATATATTGGAAATAAAATAATCCATGTACAAATGTACACACACACACAAATACAGCATGGACTTATTGGCGTGGTAAATAATCTATGGAGACCCAGGAGGTCAAATCTTCTCTCTACCTCTTTGAATTTTCTATCTCCTCCGTCCGTCGCGTCGTTCATTCTCCGTCTTCTTTCTCTCACAACTCACAACACACACAATCAGATGCTCATATGGGTGTATAACAAAAAATGTGAACAAGCCTCAATTCAAAACTTGAATATATTTAAATTCTGAAACTTTGTCTATTCTCGCTCTCGCTCTCGCTCTCGCTCTCTCTCTTTCTCTTTCTCTCTCTCCTCTGATCCTTATTTCTTATTTGACAAACTTACACAGCACATTTCCTTCCAACTTGAGAAGGAAAATTTTCTATATCAATTCAAAATATTTCCGAATCATCTTCGTCTATGATAATCAGATGATAGACTTTGTCATAATCCAGTTGCGTTTTCAAATTGTCTGACCTTCACTTCTTTTACGGTGTGTGGAGAGTCAAGTGCTCCAATGCTCAAATGCCGTGTGTGTGTGAAGTAACAATAATCAAGAGAACTTTTGCATGTTAAATATATAGTCAAAAATAAGATATCAAAAATAATCACAAAACATTTCTCGCCCTACATACACAGATACCTATGTACAAGTATATACAAGATTATCATTAGAGTGGAGACGACAGACAGTAAAGGTAGTGAGAGATTTCCCGAACCGAAAGTGAAATTCATAATCCACAGGGTTTCCAAATCCTAGATATATATACCCACATAAATACAGGATTGGTGCACTTTAGCAATGCTTACTAGCGATCACCATCACAATTCTTGCTATAGTGAAGGCTCAAAGACATACTTATATATATATATAAATAAATATAAATGGGATTGGTTAAAAAACCGAAATTCATTGTACATATGTTGTAATATATAATTACATGGAAATCCATTTTAATCATAGTACAATGGCCCATTGTTATATTGTTGTTGTTGTTCTGCTAAACATTATCATTCTCATTCTCATTTTGCTCCGTCATCTTCTCACATCGACAGAAAACACAAGGACAGTAGAAAAAAATAATGACACCACACAACAACGATCCGAATCCGACCATTTGACATGAATATGTAATTCTCCAATTCCTATTCCAAAATTATATAGGTATAGCAATAAACAACATATGATGATTATCTGTATATTCTGTGTATACCGGTAATGCGCGTGTAGTAATCCTCGATGGCTTTACTACAACCCACTTGACATCCGTACAATTCCCTGAAGTTACCCTCCCGATCAGTTCCACTCTAGAGAATTAGAATATACAAAATCAAAATTATAATGTTTCAATTGGCAATTCCATATTTAATATCTGTGTATTAGTGTATTACAATCACAATCATAATGATAAATATACTCAAATTTTCTTACACAAACACCGCTGCAGCCATCACGAAGTCCAGTCTTCCAGTTTTTACATCCTTGATTGATGCAAATAGCATTGTAGTTATACTGAAGCCAAAAACAAAAAACAAAAAACAAAAAAACAATTAAATAACTTGTCAGTATTTTGTGTCTCACATTTGATAGTTTTACATTACATAATCCTTAATTAATCATTGTAAACAAACACACTTTTTACATCATATTTAAGCATACGATCTCAAAGGATTTTGTCATTGAAGATTCAACTCTCGTCAATATTGACATTTACGAATCCGGTTCCGGTCATTTAAGACGTTTTTTTTTATACAGATTACAGATATAACAAACTATACAAAAGGAAGCAAAAAAATCTCTTGCAATTTCCAATAATAATTATTATCATGATTAAGATAACAGGACGTTTACCCTCGACTCAAGATAAAATGCCAAGGTTGCTAATTAGCTAATTAGTAATTACCAATTACCAATACCGTACAACTTTTATCTTTTGTTGTATCTCTGTTCATTTATTGAATATTGATTATGTAATTACTCTAATAGACTTGACAGAGTGACAGGAAAGGAAATTAAAATGTGTACACTGTAAATTAAGGAGGAGACTCATTTGGTGTCACTGTTCTTCCTCATGGAGAGAGAGAGAGAGAGAGAGAGAGAATGAAAAAGTTTTCACATTTAGAATTTATTTAACAATTAAATTTCGTTATTTCGTTTGTGTTTACATGTGTACTATTATTATGTTATTGCGTAGAAAAATCTAGACAGAGGAGAGACACACAGAGAGAGAGAGAAACCTGACAGGAAGGGAAAGTCGACTTGGAAGAGCCGGATGCCGGATGAAGTACTTAAAAACATACAAGTTGCAATGACAATAAAATGTGGAAATGTATGCATGTGGGAGTTCAAGTCACAAGTCGAGAGTTGTGAATTCAAAATCCAAATCCAAATTCAAATCCAACCCTTCAAGGATTCCATTTTGATTCGGGGATTGTATAACGTAACACTGAACTTTCAGTGTTAATTTCCAAATATGAGATTAATGTGTGTGGGTGAGAGAGCGAGAGAAAGAGAGAGAGAGGGTATCAAATATCAAGTGAGACAGAACGGAATGAGCATCAGCAGTTTTCTCGATTCAAAAGTGTATTCAGTGTACATGGGAATGAGGGAGCTCTTTCAGTTTCACTGTGTACGCAATATCCGGATCCGGATTTGATTAATAATGTAGAATTGAGAGTTGTAAAAAAAATGCATTGCATTGACGATGAATAATTATTCCCTCAAATCCTATATATTTAACACTGCACGCTCGTCATGCACGTCATTTGTCAATTTTCACTGTCATTCTTCATTTTTCATTGCTATATGCACATGAACTATGAACTTTCTTTTTAAACGCCATTTCATCGTCATTATTATTATTATTACTCTGTATTTTGAAGGGCTATTGAAACTGAAATTGAACAGAAACAGACGGAAGGAAGTTGATATAAAAGTAAAGAAAAGAATTATGGTCAAACGATTGGTTTTCTTCTGCCTTGTACAAATCATGTAGGTACATACATGCAAAAACTGAGCTTTCTATTGAATTTTTAAGTTGTGAACCATAAGACTTATGGTCCATAAGGAATGACACGTGGGAACGAGAACAAACTACCATGTAAATAATGTAAATATATAATATATCAATATGGACTAGCAACAATCAATGAGCTTTTGACTTTGGACTCGTGTGATCATATAATTATAGAATAAGTGTCAATCAAAATGGAAATCCAATTAGTATTTTTCATCTGTCCTTATCGTTAATATCTGTATTACTATTACATTATTGGAGTCAAGATTTTTTGCACGTACATATTTCATTACCATTTGGATTTCTATATAGGCTTCATCATCATTTCCATTTCAATTTTCCATACTCACTTCCAAAAAGAAAAAAACCAATAAACTCGGACAGTACTGTCCAGATTTTGTCATGGGCATTGTAAGATTTCTATTCCTTCTGCCTTCTACAGATACTCAACGTATAGCTCATATTCTTACATAAGAGACAGACAGACAGACAGACAGACAGACAGACAGACAGACAGACAGACAGACAGACAGAGAGAGAGAGAGAGAGAGAGACAGTCAGTGTGGGAAAATTATTATCTAAGGAAGCCTCACAACTTTCAACTCTCACTCTAGTTCTATGTACATAATATGTCGACAGGACATGAACAAGGAATTTCAACCATTTGGTATGCGTCTTCAAACTCGTCAAGTCTTCATGTTTTAATAACCATGAAAAACTTTCTTGTTCTTGTTCTTTTTCTTGACGGTCCTTTAGTCCTTTCCCCAAAAATACAAAGTCGACGATACGAACACGAACGACTGATAATATTGACGAAATTTGTTCGAATTATTATTATTATTAATATCAAGAAGTTTGTCTGTCTTTCTTTCAAAGAAACGCCACTATTTATTATTTAGCGACCTTGAAATTGAAATTGAAAATTAAAATGCTTGTTTTGTTAATGGATCCTCTCACTTTCTCTCTCTCTCTCTGATCTGAATATGCTGTTGAATTTTTGAATCATGAATAAAATGAAATTGAAAATGTCCATATGTGGAGTTTGAAGTTTGAAGTAACGACAGCGTGAGCGTTAAAGGTCAGGATAAGAGTGAGAGAGAGAGCGAGAGAGAGCGAGAGAGAGCGAGAAAGAGAGAGAGAGAGAGACGAGAAAAAAGGCTACTGTGTGATGAGATGAGAGTACAGATACGTACTTGAACTTACATAATGTTTTCTTGGGTTTTCTACTGTGTACTGTGTGCACTGTACATTGTACACTGACGCAACACAATCAGCATTAGAAATTGAAATGAGGGGAAAATGTTCCAAAGAAGAAAAAAAAATGACAGAGAGACTTGAACACCCGCGTTGTTGTCGCTCGACTATATTGAGGATAGTGAAGGAAAAGAAACAGTTACACAATAATATCCAGACACATGTAGAATGTACCTAACCTAATTCAAATCTATCTCTCTCTCTCTCTCTCTCTCTCTTTGTCTCCTAGGTTTTTTTTTTTTAGTTTTTTTAGTGTACGTGATCAAGCCCGGGAAAGGTTATCTGGACAGGATTTTTTAACGCCGAAAAATCATGGAGAATCCAGTGGATGTTGGAGGTTATCAACAGTTTTTCTTTCCCTCTCTCTCTCTCTCTCTCTCTCTACCCCAAAATCCAAAAAATCCAAAAGCCACACAGAAACATAAATACAACCAAAATAATACTAACATCAACAGTATATAACAGTCCACCGCTCTCATGTCCATTCTAATTCTTTTTCTCACACAACTATCTGTACATAGACAAGATGAAGACTACACACAAGTCCACAAGTTATCTCGCTTTTTATACACAACAACTCTCATTTATTTAATTTATGGAAGCGAGCAACCGCTTTTGTTATACATATTACTAAATATGATATTAGTTATTGGTATCTCGTGCGCTAATGCTACACGAACACACTACCGACTATATTTTTATACATAAGCATCTGTACTTACACTGTATAAGGAAAATATCAATATTTTAAGCCACCCTCTTTCTTTCGTTTCATTAGTCCATGCACCATCTCCTTGTATTGCACTGGAATCAATCTTATCCACATTTAACCAATAGCAAAAGCCAGCAAAGCACACACACACACACCATGTATTTCAGAGAGTAGAAGCAGGAGGCAGTCAAGAGACAACTATCCAAAACCACTTACGACATTCCCATTTCCCTTTGTACCTATCCTTTAACATTATTTAATCTTTCTCCAAGCAGAAAAAAAAAATATGAAATATATTATACTTGGACTTGAGAAAAATATCTGTATTCTAATTTCTATTTACATAAAAATCTAAGATAATACACAGTTGACTATCCCATGAGCTCTCCTCATGTCTCTCATGTCATTCTCTCTTCATCTTTTAACTGTAATATTCACTTTTCCCCCTATATAACACGTAAGTATACTCAACTTCAACTAACTATACTTATCGTTAGTACTTACTATGTATACATATGTACGTATACTTACAGTACTTACACATTTACATAATAAATAATGAGCTAGATAAAAACTCTCGTTCTTTCTTTCTTTCTCTTTATGTATGGCATGTTGTACCGCATTTTCTGTTTTCTGTTTGCTCGAGTTTTGTTTACAACATAGAATGATAGAGCTTTCGCTGCATTGTCCAAGTTTACAGATGAACGATTAGCGATTACAAAGAAATTATATAGACATTACAAATTACACTACCGAAATGACTACCTACTGTCTACCCTACTATTGAAAAGGGTGTAGAAAAAAAGTCCGGTGCCTTTTGTAGGCATATATACAACAAGAAACTGAGATAAAATCACTCCTATGTATACCTATAAAAAAAACCTGGTAGTAATTGGAACAGGGTAGGAAGGAACAATGCATATAGTATACAAAATACAAAGGGTGGAAGACTGGAAGCACAAGGAAATGAGGAAGTAATGTGTGTATAGGGCGAGACTTGGAATACTAAATAGAAATATTATCTCGTTAATCGATAGTAAAGCTTAAATTCTTAATTGTGAATACCCTCACCATTACCATTACCCTTCTAAACATTTGGCACACATTACTTTTTCTATATATTATTACATATAATATGCTTTTATTTTACCCTGGTTTAATGGTAATTCAAGGTCCCTTTAAAAAACATTTCTCACAATAAAATATATGCAGTCAATTTGCCGCTATAGTTTTATTATTCCCCCAATAATAGTAATAATAATAATAATAATAATAAATAAAAACGGGACGATGCGATATCGGATGAAAAAACCCCTATTTTTTAACTGTCTCTCTATTATTCCACTAAGTATTAATTATGTCCATTTTAATTTTTGGACAGACGGACGGACGGCTGGACGAATGTGAAATGTGAATGTAAACATGATACGTGATTTTTTCATGTGTGTATATATGATTATGGATTGTAATGTACTAACGTGTGTGTGTGTGTGTGTGTGATGGAAGCCTTGGACTCCAGTTGGTATTGGTATATAGAACGTAGATTAATGGGGGTTATTGCGCAAGATGCAAAGTTCACAAAGTATAGAATTGCAAAATGTATTTATTTTTTTCTCTCTCTCTCTCGCTCTCTCATTTTTCGCATTCACATTCACGAATCAGTTGAATTATATATATAGTTTATATACTTATTGCCAAAATAGCAGTTTAGAGGGAGAGAGAGAGAGTAAAGAGAATTGACAGAATAGTTTTGTGATATTTTGTGATGGTATTTTTCTACAAAAAAAGAAAATACTCTGTCTCTCTGTACTATTGAACTATTATGATTGTATTGATTTCCTACAATACATGTTACAGGCAATGGCGGTATGCATTATGCCTTCACATTTCCACATACATATAAATATATGAGTACAGTGGAGATTGAGAGGATCTGGAAATTGTTCCGTCTCTTCTGCGCCTCAATTTTTTTCAAGAGTTTAGTAGTTACTATGTTAATTTAGCTATTATACAGTATTATACACGTTATAATGTGTAAAATTTAAGTAAATGATCAGGACTTTGTTATCTAATCTCGCTGTATACTGTGTAAAAAATATTGTAGTACAACTGTATTGATACGATTTAATACTTTGTTACTATGAATTTTGTGTGTACGTGTACATCAGTGTACATATGTATTCTGCTTGTGTGGCGTGGCATCAATGTCATCAGATTCTTTTTTTTAATCACCTTTAAAGAACCTAGAAAGCTTACCAATAAATATCCTCAAACCAAATGCAACCTATCACCAACTGCACACACAAAACTGCACACGCAAGCACTTAAATGACAAGTGAATGATGATTAATTAGTCATAAAACTGCATATCTGTTACATTTCCCGCAAAATACTAAATACACATATATAGAATCATCTCACACTCCATTTTGTCAATGTATTTACTTACGATTTACGATTAAATACTTAATACGGAGTTAATTAGCTGGATAAATAAAATACAACATTGATAGATCTTCAAGAAAACAAGGAGGAAGAAGAAAGTCAAAGTTGAAAAACTTCAAATATGAAATAGTCTTATCCAATTAAATTGTGCGTGTCAAGTGTCACGTTTTGTGTGGGTACTTACTTATTATATATTTGTAAAAAAAGGATTAAAATAGTTCCACATGTGTGTATAAAGGAACTTCACATTACCGCCCACGAAACTTTTCTTTTCTTTTCTTTACTCTGGTTACTGGTTACCTATTTCTATTTCTATTTCATTTCCCAACCAACCAACCAACCATCCAACACCCGTGTGTTGTATCGTAACCCTGGAGTTATGAATGATATCAAGTATGAAGCCTTCCCTTCCCACAGTCAACATATGAGCATAAACAGGAAGAATATCCTTAGACCATCCGGTAGAACAATACACACCAACACATCACACACACACGCGTAAAAAAAACTGAATTCTTCCTGAGCCGGGTTCCAAATCCAACAATTCAAAGCGAAACAAATCATAGACCGGATTTACTTTCAACTTTATAATTTACAATTTACCCACAGCTCACCGTCACACGTCAAACCAATGTAGTTTTCGTTGCTAATTATTTCTGCGCACATCCGATTTTCTACACACAAACGACATGACAGCATGAATATATCGTATCTGCACAGGTATCCATACTATACAGTCTATACATATGTATTTCTCCTTCTCTCGAATTTACTCCCAAAATGACTCTTCTCGTTAGATAACTTAAAAAATATACTCGCAAGTATAGATATCTTATATGTTTGATTTGAAGAAGAAACCATACGAAACGAAACTAAAAGCTTTAAGGATTTATATTTTATATGTAGGTATGTATACAACAGCAACAGCACAAGATTTCACGTCTCAAGTGTGGCATATTTGGTATTCGACGTTCAACGGCATGTCATGTTTTCTGTGTTCTATGGCCATATGCCACCTGTTACGCTTCCCCTCATCAGTTCCCCTCTCTCTCTCTTTTTCAATCCCCAAAATTCTCCATTCTCATTCTAAACCTTTCAACTGGTGACTGAGTATGGAGCTCTATTATGATTGCCATTCTCATCCTCTCTATACACATTTTTTTTGTTTATATACTGGCTGTGTAATGTGTATGTATATTGGAGGTTGTGAACGTTGGTTTTTGGTTTTGAGAAGCAATCGAGTGGAACTCCGTGTATAGGTGAGTCGTCGAGTTTGACGGGGCCTCCCTTATTGCTTGGCTAAAGACATAAAACAGCAACAGTTTTACACGGTGTTTGTGTAAAAAGCCACTCTCTCTCTGTAGACGAGACCGCTCTCTCATTTCCAGCCTGTTGCTTCTCCCCCTCTCTCTTTCTCTCTTTCTCCCCTTTCATATATCTACATATTCGAATTTGAATTCCAATTTCCAATACTTGAATCGGAAATCTGAAATTTGAAATTTGAAATCACACACTTTTTTGTTTTACGTTCACGTTTACGTACAAAATCGTCATTTGATATCTCAATACACAGATAGAATGTATACACAAAAGCTCAAAGAACTCGTAATGTAACCGAATCCATCCACACACGAACACGAATTTACGAATCTGCCGTCAAAGTTCATATATATTAGCTAACGCTCTTACATTACAGATTACCTACAGCTAAAACCTCCGACATGGACATGGAAAGCCAAAAGTCTAAAAAAATATATATGTAAAAGTCTGCCGGATTTGAAGTCGACTCTTGCAATTAATTAGAGAGAGAGACTCGAGACTGTGTTAATGAAATGAAATGTAGTAATATAATATATTTGGACTTTTGAATTAGAGGATTTAATAATGAAATTAATTAAGGTGGAAACACATAATATGTATGTATATATTTAAAAAAACGGATGGATATCTAAATAATATAGTTTTCATAGAGAAAATACATGTTATGTTTGCATTTATAATTGTGAAAATGAATGAATGAGAGGAAGGAAGAGCGAGTGAGTGAGTATATATGTATATGTATAGGATGTGCCTAATATATTTCCCATACGGGTGGACCATGACCATAAACAAAGCATGGATTAGATGGGACAGGATGGAACATCCAGAGTCCACCTTCTACTTGTACTTGTATACTCATAATAAGTCTCTCTCTCTCTCTCTCTCTCTCTCTCTCTTACTACACACACTATACAAACACGCAATAATCTCGTACTCTCTCCCAGTGAATCAGATTGTTGGACTTGAAATATCTGTGTGTATCAGAATGAACGGGAGATTTTTATACACAAAAATATATTATGCTCTGAAATACAGAGAGAAAGAGAGAGAGAGAGAGAGAGAGCTCATTTAATATAGAGATAAACTAAAACTATATACATACTACATACTGTAGATAGATGATGATTAGAGCGTAGGTTGAGGCGAAACAGATCGGAAGTACGGGTTCCTGCCTACCGCCTATACATATATACATACAACAACTATATGTATATGTGGATTGCATGATGCCGGGCTTCACACACAAACACAAAACCATGTACATACTAATAGTAATAGCATACATACATACATTATAATATTATGGAGTATGGATATGCCTGGCTGCTGCAGCTTATGGCTTATGACCACTCCGTAATTCCTTATTCCTATCACAATGACAAGTATTACATCTGATTCTTCTCTCTCTCTCTCTCTCTCTCTCTCGCTCTTTCTCGTCTGTGTAATACACAGTGTGTATATCTCCACTGTGTATTGTATGTGTATATTCTTTCCGTTCTATTCTAAATCCATTACATCCACAGAATTTAAATCCAAACCCTCCGATGAACAATGGGCAAGCACAATGGGAAGAATACAACGCACACATGAAAATACACACACAACATAATACGGAGGAGGAGACTCCTTTCTCACTATATATACGCTCACAAAAAAATAATACAAACCATGTTGTAAAAGTTGTGAGTCTCTGTATGAATGAAATATATGAACGAACACGCACACACACACACACACTGTGTGTAACTTACATACACATACACATTACACACATAACACATAAAATATACATGTATGTATGTATCTATACATAGCTCAACTCACAACTCAAACGACAAAAGACGACAAACAAAACGGCTCTGTGTAGTGTAGACTCAAGTCGGCTTTCTCTCTCTCTCTTAATACGCCATTCCATGCTAGTCTTATGGTGCTTTAGCTTGGCTTAGATGATTGTCCTCAGCGATTTAACTTTGACTACTTTTTTTTTCCAATCCCCCATATGCTTTCGCCTTCCCGTATGTTAGCGATTGCTGATAAATGTGTGTGATGTGTGAGTGTGAGTGTGTGTGTAAACTGTAAACTCATGTCCTTGTGTATTAAGTACCATTTGTGCGGTATGTACGGCACATTTTACCATTTTACTTACCTACTATGTATTTGCTATACTAATACAAATATAATGCATTTTGGAAGCGTACTCACAATTGTCAGTACTCACACTCTCTCGTTCACCTCCTCCAAGAGACTCGATACTCCAGACTTGAAAAACAAACGGTGGGAAAAGTCATGGTCGTAAGTCGTATATACATACTCATCATCCTCATCATGTACCCACAAAAAAGTGTAAGTGGGACTTGTAAATCCTTTATTGTTGTATGGAGCGTTTTCCACGGGAGATTCCAATGGATTTTCATTCATTCATCGAACTTACACACACACAAGGAGAGACAGACGGAGAACCCAAAAGTATAAGCATACGGTCAAATATTTCTTTCATAATCTATAAAAAAAAATGTTATTCCTGATAGGAATGTGGAATGTTGTGGTGTCTCACTTTTGTACTGAGGACTGAATACGTTTTTTATATGTGTAGGAAATTCAAGTCTTTGAGTCTTGATAACCGATTACTCACAAATGACCCGTGATATAACTTTTTTCTATGGATTTTGAATTTCAAATCGGAACTTTGTTTTAAAAAAAAGTATAAGGGATAAGCTGAAAATGATTTATGATGGTAAGACTATAATATAGAGATTTTGTTCAGGGAGACGAGCTTGAAAAGAAAACGAGAATCGGTATAGTGTCTCAAAATGTAGTTGACGTTACTTATTGTCGATTTTAGATAAATGGAGTTTGCCTCTAAGTTGACGTTCGAGGGATTAAAGAAAACTATGTATACAAATACAAACTATACAAATATAAATGAAAAGACTTACAGATACTCCCAGATTCTGGAGAAAATACAATAAAAATTAGACTGGCTAATCAGCTTAAATTTAAGGTCAAAACCATTGTTCAGAATGTGAAATCCAAAGAATCATAAATACAGGTAAGTATACATACCTATAGATCAGCCTGCAAAATCTACAATTTTTCACATTTTCTCATTTTTTCGGATCCCTTGGTCACACATAAACTTCTTGTGAGAGAGGAAAGGTGTCAAAGCATCGCAATAGATTTTACTAGTCACAGGCTTAAACTACGGATGTAAGTACAATCATACAATGACATACTTGTCATAAATTAAGTAAAGTACACTTTGTAGGCAAACAACAACATTTCTCATTTCTTTGATTTTACAGGTAATTTTTTTAGGTTTTCGCCTCACGAACACCAAAATCCTTACCTTTGTATTTGTAAAAATAGCAAGAATTAAGAAAATTAGATAATTCTGTGAATGCTACAAAAAAAATATCAAAAGAAAGAAATGGTTTATTTATTTTGATATATACTGCAGATATATTGTTTTCTTTGGAATTATCAGTAATACTTATAGAATGACAAATACAAATGACAAATGACAAATGACAATTGCGGACAGTCAGAGGAGCATCCTGAAAATTTGGAATCATTTTCTTTGAAAAAAGGAAAAGGAAGACGAAGACGATGATTATGATCCAATGACTGACTGTGACAAAGAAAAAAACGAAAGAAAGAAAAAAACTGACGATGTGAAAAGGTAAACAAAAGAATGGACAAGCCAAGGTTGAATGTAAATTACGTCTGAGATAAAAAAAACGCTGAGTATATCTGTCGAGAACTGAGAGAAATATCTTTAAAATAGGACGGAAATCCTTTTACAGAAAGTCACCAGTCACCATACGAGCATTTCGTCGTCACGAACACACACATTTCGTACTGTCAATTGTCAGTATTCCTTATGCTGCATAGTGTCGTCATTGCTTACTTTCAACTCTCTCTCTCTCTCTGTGTGTCTCAAAAACACTTGAAGATTCACCAGGAATTCGATGGAATTTACAAAAGTATGTATTCTTCAAACTTTTCACGTGTTCAATGCAAAAGTCTCCACCACAAATCAAAACTCATAAATCACTAAACGAACTAACATAAGAATACAGAGAATTTCTTCCTATAATAAATATTAATTATGGATTAACTTGAATGAGACTGTATAGACAAGATAAATAAAAGGTTAATGTCTGCTCTGTACATATACATACATACTACTTGATACTACATAAGTACATATATATAATAAGTCTGAAACCTCAGAAAAAAATTAAACAGATTTGTTGGACACGAGTGTGAATGTGAGGAGACAAAGACCGTTGTCATTTTTTCCTGTCTTTCCAGTTAATAATAATACAGATAATAACAGATTGTTCCTGTGAATAGTACACACACATAGTTAAATGCCAATGTCGCATGTCATATCTCACACATTACAAAGTGTGATACGACTTTGGGACTGCAAGCGAAAGAGACGGAGACGAGATTTTCTCTCTCTCTCTCCGTTCAAGCTGCTTCTCCTTAGCATACGGACAAAAAACCAAAACTATATAATCTGTTATTATTATCATGACTCTGTTAAGTAAGCATTTCATTCCATTGTGTGTACATATGAGCTATGAGTAATAGTAATAAGTTCCTACTCATGAAATCCTTCTCTTTCTCTCTCTCTCAGTTCTTCTCAGAGATCTCCCGAATGAATCTCAATGTATACACAGTACACACACACACACAATAATAATCTGGCGTGTAACTCGTACGTTTTCATAGTGTAATTGGTTGGCGTGTGTGGTCATTTATACTTTTGACTTTAACTTTTTCATCATGAACGTCATCACCATCATCATCATCATCATCACACTCTCAAACTTTTTCATCATCCATTTCCTCAGCACAGTAGTAGAAGCACACGACTCACACAAAACTAAAACTACAGATATATAGGTATATGTATATGTAAATAATACAATTCGTCTGTGGCTTGGAAACTAAATTTTCCCCAGCTGAAAAGACGATTAATTAAATCTCAACAATGGAATAACAAGGAAAACTAAAGAAAAAAAACATATCGATATAAAAAAAACAAGACGAAAATTGAACAAATTCTCTTAGAGAAGAAGGAATATCTATCGAATTTCCATATGAAATTGTCGCTCGTTGCTCTCAATTCATAGAATTGTGTAAATACTGAATACTGTAAATCCTAAAACCAAAACCTATACACAGATTCGTGGAATCCAAAATTCTGAGAGTATCTGCAAGTATATATATATTGTTGGTATATATAGGGAGAAGATCGGAAGAATCTCCCACAACAAAAATGAACCACTCAATTCCACATCACCTTTGACCCTCATCTATTTGACTACAGTGACCTTTCCCTCTTTGATATTATGTTCTCATGTCATATATATGTATTTACATTGCCCTCATGCATTGGAACACTACAGATGAACAGTATAGTCGTCTATCTTATCACATTTATATTTTTTTTTTCCATGTATATATATCTGTATTTTTTGAACATATTTTGCTCATGTTGTTGTTGCCAGATGTAATACTTTAACTGCCTTCTCCTCCTCAAAAAAGACTATAGTATAATATATATATATAATATTATATTACATTTCCCCAAGTTTACATTGTCAATAATAAATTAGGTAACATGTTCCAAGTTTCTACTAAAAATATATAAAAACATAATAAACACATTTAAGATAATCCCTCTCAATAAATTATACAGTTCATCATCATATATATTCTATCGTATATATTCTTGTAATCGTATTTTCGTGTATGGCTTGGATACTTTGATTGTACACAGATTACACAGATTCCAAATTGACAAATTAAACCCAAAACAAGTAAAGTTTTTCTTCGTGCGTATATCTATCTGGATAGCAAATATTGTTGCCAGTTTTTATTTGCATGTAGCATGTAACATGTGTGTAGCAGCGAAGAAAAGTTTCTACACACACGTGGAATGAGAACGACCTTTACTATCAGTATATATAGGAATTTTTTACAAATATAGATACAAATATACAAATCAAAGTTATTTTTACTATAATTTGTCCAAAGCTTTCCATCTAGCTCATGAAAAAATATAGAAATAGAGTAAAGCAAGCCTTTTCCGCATGGATTTATAAAATACTCTCTCATCTGTACAGATTTATAATATCGGATGAAGTGGAGTGAAATGGTAGAGATTAGAGATTGTGTTTAGTATATGTGCGAGTTGTATAGATCTGCTCTACTGTTCATGGTTGGAAACTCTGAAACATTTCTATACACACAGATCAGAGCAGAACAGAGCCCAGCACATATACAATGCAATGGAATGGTTGGTATTATAAAAATGATGATGAGCCATGTAATTGAAGTGTCCTTCTTCATGATGAAAATAGAGCTACAGACAGTACTACTGTATCACAGAATCACAGCCAGAGAGAGAGAGAATGAAAGAGAATGAGAGAGAGAGAGAGAGAGAGCGAGATGTGAAGAGGAGTCAGGAGAGTCAGCAAAGCGAAACAACTGTCATCCTGATCGTGATCGACATAATTCATTTCCGGCCATTTCTCCACGTAAATTCTCCACGAATAAATGGGGAAAACTACACAAAAACATTATATACATCCACATACAATCTACGTTTCACATCTCCAGATTGAAAACACTCAAACTCAAAACCTACATTGAAATTTTTTGTTTTTCATAAAATTCAAAAAAAAGAAGAAGAAGAACTATAAAGTTCATATAGATACTCTACAAAACGGAAGAGAGAGAGAAAACAAAATGAGACTCACATGTGATTGTTCAACGCAGTACTGCGGACAATTTCTCTCAAAATCTTGAATGAAAGTGAGATTCAAGTTGATGATCTGATGTTGTTGATGAGCATCATGAATGGAGTTACTTTGTATAATATGATTATTATGAATAAAGTTTTTATTAATTACATTGTTATTAGTACTACTACTCCGGCCATTGCTATTGCTATTGCCGTTATTATTATTGTTGTTGTTATTATTATTATTGCTATTGCTATTCGCATTTCGATTTAGATTCAAAAGATTATTATTATTGTTCACATCTGGGCCGGCGGAAGAGAATCCGAGACAGAATAGCAATAGAATCATTAAATATCCCGAGAAACTTAATGTTAGTATTTTTGTCACAAAACATCCATTGGACTTTGTAGTACACCGATCACTTTTCCTCGAAACTCCGAAACAATCAAAATAAGACACTTTCCTCTTCATTTTGTAAAACTCCTTTTTTTTCTAATAAATATTATATTATATATTTAAATTATTAATTATTATACTAAAGTGAAGACACTGGATTTTTTTCTTTTTGTTTAAATATTAAAATTATAAGTTGTGATGATTTTCTTCAAAGACATTTTTTTTTACTTTTGGACTTTTGACACACTGGACATTGAACACCACCGCAACACCCGTATATTCACCATCAAATTAAAAAAAAAAACACTTGTAAGGATCACTTTCCGCCCACGTGGTTGCTCTATATATTTTGTGTATGTGTCGGTTTCTAAAAAATATATATATATATAATTTCTTCCTGTTTTCGTGTTGTCTCCTTTCCTTTTACTTGACAGTCGTCAATCAGTCTTGATGTTCAACTTTTACTTCTTCTTTTCCGCCGTTCTTCAGTTGTTTCATTCTTTCTCCTACTGCTTTTCTCTCTTGAGAAAGAACGGACCATGTGAATGAGTCACTTTCATCGTTAGTATTGACGTGTGGTGGTGGTGCGAACTCTTCGGAGGATTTATCTTCATTTTTATTATAATTATTGGCTAGTAATATCAGCTCAGTTACTTGTTGTTGTTGTTGTTGTTGTTGCTGATTTCCATGTATCATTAATCCCAATCCAGGTGAGAAACAATCATTATTTGGAAATTCTTTATACATTGCAAAAAATGTTGTTTTCCCGTGTGACAAACTCGGACTGTTCCATTAAAGATTCTCTCAAATGTCCACACTCCTCAAAACTATACAAATATATACTCAAACTTATTCAGTTAACAAGGATATTTTATTTTATGTTCACAGTATATTTGTATTATTATTATTATTATTTTAAGCTTTCAATGTGATTGTGAAGTGAAGTGTGATGATACATTAACAATTAAAATATTATATCAAAACTTGAGGCACTTGTTCTCTTTTCACCTGCCCACATTTCTGGACATTTTGTTTTCTCAGTATTTCAGTACTTCAATATTTTATATATATTTTTTTTTTTAACTCGTATCTCGTATCGTATAACAATAAATAAAAAGTTTTAAAATAAATGAATAAGTAAAAGAGTTGAGGAGAGAGAGACAGAGAGTAAAATAAACAAAAATAAATTGAGTGTATCAGTCTTTGTTGAGCTGTGTGTGTGTTTGTGTGTGTGTGGGGATTGAAAAATTTGAAATTATATATTGGGGAAGTGTGTTTCCTGTTCGTTCCTGTTGGGGTTCCTTTCCAACACTGAACCTCAGACTCACTCACTCAAGTCTCCAAACTCCAAAAAATCCAAGTCCAGTATATGTACACTCAACACTCACACTCTTATATTTACGATAATGCTGTCTGTAAGCCCAGCACCAGCAATATACACACATGAATATGAATACCGTATATATACGCACAACATTTCCTTTGCTTCAAAGCTTCAAAGCTTCAAGGCATCATCATCACATCACACTGAGCATATACGAGTACAGTCTACACTTTTACACTTACTCACTTTCACGATTCTTTTTCCCTCATATCCAGGATTTCTCGTGTATATACTCAACATATGACCAATAACTATTTGCCATATGACACACAAATACAAACTCACACACGCACGACGACGACGACGTCATTCTCATTCTCTTATTCTGTCTGTATATATATATAGATTCCGTGCTTTCCCCAATGCTTTTAACATTAAATAAACCATAACATAAAAATAAACAACCAGATTTCAAGTTCAATTTTCTACCGGACAATATATTCTTTGAGATTTTTCTCTCCCTGTAATTTTAATGTCGAAATTCGAAATTGAATCGTGTTCTGTTCTGTTATGATGTTTTGAGCAATAGATTTTTGGAATAAGCCAAAATAAAAACGAAAATGAAAATTGAAAATTTGTAAACCTGTTCACTATAGTTAAGAGGTTAAGACCTTAAAAGAGTAACAAAAACTCCAGGTTTCCAGCCAGACTCAAGGCAAGAAACGATTAAAAAAAAACCTCAGTAAATACTCGGTAATCTTGTATACTTGTACCTACTATACAAATCAAAAGATGAAACTGGAGAGAGAGAGAGATGAAAATCAGTCTTGAATGTTTTGATACCGGTCTGCCCACGCAAAATTCCATTCCTGTCATTTTATGTTCCAACTCTTGCAACTTTCCACGTCCAAAAAAGAAAATCTACATATATACATTCACAAAATGAATAACAAAACAAATAACATGGGAAAAGCAACAAGTCTCTGCAGAGGCTGAGGCTCGGCTAGTTTGTTAGGTGGTTGTAAACTTCAAACTTTGAGCCTGACGTTTGGTTTTTTTTTTTTTTTGACTTGGGCTCATTCTTATTCCCTTTACACAATCGCAATAAGAAGGAGAAGAAGAAGAAGAAGAAGAAGAAGAAGGAGAAGGAGAGAAAAAATGAACGAGAGGGAAATTATTATGCACACATGGAACAAGAATAAGATGATGGCAAGGTGTTTTTCTATTTTGTATTTTACTATTGTGTTTTCCACATACATATGTAAAGTGTTACAGTACGTAGATTATACAATGTACCTATACAATCTCTTGGTATCTGTGTACAGGAATAAATAGTCGTCGCCGCCGCAAGTATTATGTACAAACCATGTCATGAAATACCGGAGGAAAGTTTTAGAATACAATACAGATAGACATAGAATATAGATGCTGTATTATGTAGAGAAGGACAATTTCCGGTGTGTCAGTCGTGTCATTATTTGAATTTGGAAGCCCCAAAACTCACACACACACATACACACACATACACACGGGGAAAAAAAACTCTTAACTCTTAAGGAGAGAGAGAGAGAGAGAGAGCGAGAGAAGAAACGATTCCATGGTCCATTCCATTTCATTCCATGGCATCATGCAAGTACAACAACAACAGAAAATTCTCTACGAACACAACCGACTTTATTAACCAGTCACATTGATGCGTAAGGCGTGTTTCCTTCACACATAATAACATAATACAAATACAAAAACGTCTAATCTCTTCGTCCTCTCTTTTTTCCTCTCACTTTCTTTCTTTTCCTTTTTATATACACACAGTAACCCCTCTCCGACTTCATACATTACATGTCATACCTACCTACTA
Organism: Gisinianus flammeolus; assembly: GCA_034699125.1. Lineage (NCBI taxonomy): Eukaryota > Metazoa > Arthropoda > Collembola > Symphypleona > Katiannidae > Gisinianus > Gisinianus flammeolus. Next base: position 23,680 of record JAIUND010000655.1, read on the forward strand.
TTACCTACCTACCTTTTTTACCAATTTTAACGAGATCCTTTTGGGCGAAATAAAGTGTACGTAACCAGTATATAACAAATCCTTTCGGATCTCCATGCAGATAAAAATCCTCCAGTCGGTATTCTTTATCATTACCTTCATTAAATATATTTCGTCTTTCGTCGTTTGTAGTTTTTCATGTAAAAATCTACAATTTTACGATAGACAAACTATGCAAATATCGGATATCCCATTTTGTCATAAAAGTTCAAGACAAGAAAGAAGGAAAACACTGTAATAAATGTATATACAAAAAAAACTCTTCAGTCCTGTCCACAGTGTCTGAAATTGTGGAGTGTTGTATCTTGTATAGTTGTATAACTTGTAACGTAAAAATCTAAATATCGGTTTGAATTTTTAATGTGAGCGGACACGCGGCGTACAGATATATCTACAGAAATATATATACATATACATATTTATATATATATATAGAGAGAGAGATGGAGGGAAGACAGAGGAGCTTGGCTTGGCTTATTTCTAAAATATACACACATACTCGACGCTCACATACTACATGCGGATCCTGATATACCCGATTAGAATTGAATAGAGATGAGATGAGATGGGCGTTGTATAGGAATTACCATGTAAGAGAGCTTCAAATTGTACAAGACAACAGAAACATTCATATGAGAACATATGAAGGCCCGTTTTTTCTCTCTCGTTCTCTTTCCTTAAAGTACACACATCCTTCCTATCCTATCCTGTGTCTCTGTATTAAATGCTCCACTATCCACATCACTCACTTGTTTTTGTTTTGTCTCCCCTGGAATTCCGATTTTAAAATCTCTCTCGATTCAATGGCAATGTATGTGAAATGTGAATGTAGATGTGGAGTAATGTGTAGATATAGATATAGAGAGGAAGTTTCAACTTTTTCTCTCTTTCGTCTCCTTGCCCTTGTGTCGTCGTTCTCTCGGTCTAGTTTTTCCCATTCTCCCTCAATTCTCTCCAGCACATCACAGCACAACCCCGACGATGACGATGAGTGTGTGTAGTGTGTAGTTGGGAAGTAGAGTATAGGTACTTTACTTCCATTCAAGGGCTTTCCGTTTTCCGCATAAACTACAAAGCACAATGGAAAATATCCGTACAGATATATATGACCGAAATTGCTGTTCAACTGGAAATCCTAAATGGTTTAAAAAAGTCCCAAAAAATTATCATAAACAATGACAGAATAAATTGAGGAAACAAAGCAAATAACCGCCATTTTTCACACATGAGCAAAATCTATAGAGAGAATCGATAAATATCTGTATATAGAGAGAGTATTATTGTTCTGGTTTTCACGAATACCTGAAATCCTCAAATTCTCCAATTTACAGGATATTCATTTGTCAATATCAATAGATTAAGAAGAGGACGGTAGTTGCGTTTTTGAGTACTGTAGATTTGGTTTTGAACTCATTTTTTATCCATCTATACAATGTAATTGCGTAGTAAGACAAAACTTTACAGTTATTCAAGGATTCTATAAAAGGATAAGTCAAGACTAAATTTCTTCTGGAAATTTATGAATTCCTGCTGAAGAATTCCCCTAATTGGACATTTTCATACGATTATTCATCAGATCCCCTGGTGATTGCATGGGAAAAGAATGCCGATAATTTACATGAAATGCATCAATTGAGAGTACAAAAGAATGTTAAATTTATGAGTAATTTGAGAATAATTGGGTTATTATGGATGATCAAACTATTAGTGATAGAAATTTAGTTGTGAAATATATATAATACCAAAAATAGTTGCATACCGAATATTTCCGTACGCGGTTTCATTACAAGTTTGACTTTTGAGGAGAAAATACAAACATTATTAAGGCTTAATAACAGAACAGGCAGTTTTCATAAAGTGGGGAATAGACGAAAATGGCGGACAATCAACAGGTGAAATTTATTTTATTTTCCCTACATTTTCTGTATATTCTAATTGTGATTTTAATGTGTCTTTGTAAAAAACAATAAATAGGTAAATGTATTTTTAGGAAATGGAAACAGCTGCGGATGTTCGGTTGTCTGTGCGGAGAGAAATTGCAGCATTTACTGTGCGAAATCAAGTGAACTATAGAATGAGTTCTAAAATACTGCTTGCGAATGTACGTTCATCATTCAATTTCGAAAAAGCTATCAAACTTTTCTTTTAAAATGTAATTTTTTAATCAAAGTCAAATTAAGAGTGTACACTTTTATATATTTCATATATAGCTATGTAGGATTGTGAAGACGCCATTGGCTATGGATTTGCAGAATATATTTGGAGAGCAAAATCCATCAACAAATTTTCTCAATACGGATACCTTTGATTTTTCATCGGTAAAGTCTACAAATTAAAAATAGAGTAATTGTAACAACTTTTATGAAGATAAATGCACATTGAAACTTTCTTGACATTCATTGTTTTTGTCTCTATACAGAGTCCACAAATGATTGATGAATCCGAAAGCGAAAGCGGTGAAGGTGTCGAACCAAATGACAACAATCAGGATGACAGCTTGGACCCGGTAAGTTCCTCCTTTTGAAATATACATTGCGTATTTATCATTTCAATATACCTATATGCAGTGTTAAAAAAAAGTGGCTTACAGCCGCAACTACTTGTTTTCCATGTCTTTTCTTATAAGTACTAATTAAATAACGTATATTTAATTCTGTGCTGTGAACAGTTGAACGTGGAAATGGAGAGCAGCAATGAATCGATTCGGATTCCAACGGAAGGTGAATCATCATTTGGAATTGGAACATCAATTGGAACAACCAGCAGTAAGAAATGGCAGTGCTCTATCTCCCATTGTCAACGAAATTTCCCCAATAAAGAATCCTTGATAAGACATAATACAATTCATGCGACGAAAGAATTCGGCTGTACACTCTGCTCAAAAATATATCCCAGCCAATCCGGTCTCAACAGGCATAAGGCAACACATTTGGCCCCCGTTCCCGTTAGTTGCTCTTTTTGTAATAAATCATTTTGTCGGAAAGAGAATTTGATAGCTCACGTGTTCAGTCACTCATTGCCAATAATAGAGGGAGAGCAGAGCTGTAAAATCTGCCTCAAACACTTCAAGTCCAGGAGATCCATGAAAGGACATGAGTGTTCACCACCACCACCATCCACCACAGTTTAATACCCACATTGAAGTTCATTTTGTTTTTTGTAATGTGTGATTGAGAATTTGGAATAAATAAATAAAATAAAACCAATGAGAAATGGAGTAAATTGTTTTTCTTCTCAACTGATAAATACAGATAATTTAGATGAAAGCAAAAGAACTTGAGGAAATGAATGCTATACATAGTTTCGAAAGCGAGAGAGAAAGAGCGAGAGAGAGAGAGAAAAGGAGAGGTTGATTGTTTCATTGTTTTAGATGAGCTGAGTAAATGAATCTGAGTACGAGAGTAAATGTGAAATTAACTAATTACGAATTAGAGACTAGCTGAGGAGTGTACACTGGTATATACGGGCAGGATGTTTGGATTGGTTTAAATACAATTGTAGGACAGTCCCAAGTGCCTTTTTTTTCATATATTTTTTTTATTTCTATATATATATATACTCAGACAAGTTCGACCAAAATTATTAACTCGTTCATTGAATTGATTCGTAATAGGAACTTCCTGATTAAACCCCTCTGTCTATATTTACATACGGTCCCTGTCCCTATATATAAATACGAAAGATACATAGATAGAACTCCCAATGCGAAAGAATTCATCACTCCATTTGAATTTGAATTCAAAACTCGAGTAGTCCGAGCCCTACTCTCGTGCTCAATCTCTCAATATTACAACAATAAATAAAATAAAATTGCCCTCATCAGATCCACGATGCACACACACACACACACAATGGCCAATATACATACAACATAATACACACTATAAAAGGACAAGTGTGTGTAGTGTGTACATTATGTACAATTGGACATTGGGAAACCTCCTCACTTTTCTTCCCAACCTCAAAATAATTGCCTATATTCTAGTCTCGTTCATTCACATTCATTCATTCTCCCATCTTCTTTGAGTGTCTCATCAAGTGCTCGCTACTCATAGCTAATAAAATTCTTAACCTTTCGTAACAAAAACAAAACTTTCCAGTCTCGATCGCGTGAGACTGGAAGGCTCGGCACTGCCGAGTCGGCAGTCACAGTCATACCAATTTTACCCGGTTTTGTTTTTAACTTTGGAAACAAACGCCGAGATTTCTCTTTCAAAATCTCAATTCGAAACTGGCAACTATTTTAGGCCGAGTAGATAAAATGCTCTATATTTATTCAAACGAAATCCAAATCCAACTATCTGCACATTAAACCTAAATCAAATGAATACAGAAACATACAAAGGAATATGTATATTGTGGAAGGGAACATTGCCAGAAACATTTCCACACAATTTCCTCCAATCTTTCTACATTCCAATTAATTCACTTCAAATCACTTTACATTATGTATAGCTTAGAATTACAAAAACATTGTGTAAGCTTTTTTAGATTCTCCTTTCATCCCTTCCGGAATTTTTAATTCTTAATTGTTGGAAAATAAAACTGTGTGATTGTGAATTTGTGAGAATGAAAGAAAATTATTGTTATTGTTATTGTTACAGTTTACATTTACAGTTCATACCAAATAAAAAGTGTGAGTTTTATTGTATTTTGTATACGTCTGTCTGATGGATGAGTGAAACGAAACTCTCTTTGTGGATGTTTGATGTTTCTCAGGATAGCCAAAGGGAAACTCTTTTTTAATTATCTTGATCATTCTCATCATACTATACAATAATAATGTAATTATGCGCGTTGATGATGAAGGAGAGAGATTTAATTAGAAACAATGTATTCACGTGTATTTTTCAACACACATTCATGTATGCATTATGCATAATATAATATGTAAAATAATACGTCGCATGTGCCATGTCACATGGCCCATCTTACATCTCACTTTTACTTAATGTGAGTCACACACACATTGTTTGTTTTTTCAATCTAATTATACAGTTGATAATTCCCAATGAGAAAACTCAATCAATATAATTTGCAGTAGTACATACTTATGTATAGCAAAAGGAGCAAAAGCAATGAGAACTCATCATAAATTATATAAGCGCGCACTGATCGAGTCGACTCGTGGATATTTAATATGACATCAAATTATGAATAAGTTGTAACTAATTTGACTACTCCGAACGTCCGAACTCTCTGTTCAAAACTTAAAACTCTCGAGTCTTTTTCTAACCACACAGGAAATTGACCATTCCTATTTACGTTTTACACTTTTCGTTATTCGTAAGTATTGTAGATTGTAACCGCGTATTTGCACTCACCACCAAAAATATTCGCAAATAAGTACGTTAATAATAACTTAACATTTTATACTACGAATGCTTTACAGTCTAAACCCATAAAATTATTTATCTTCGTTTTGCTACCTATATACGATACACAATGGAAATAATATACAGACTTTCCTGCTCTAGTTCAGTTATACTTGAAACTCTTAAACGTACGTACAACATTTTGCACAACTTTTTGCTCAGAAGTTGTTTCATTATTCCACATATATAGTGAACCAAATAAAAGAATAGACCGACTTTAATAAACTACTTAATAGATATGAATTAAACTACTGGAACTTAATACATACAATATATTAACTGTTTGAGACAATTTATCAAAGATATATAACCAAAATGAATAAACTTGTTGCCAAATCCGTTTTGCTCGTGTTTTTCATTTCTCTCTACTGTCAATTCCAAGTGTTGGAGGCAAAGGATGAAGGACATGATTTAAAGAAGATGGATTTGAATTTAAATTCGACTACAACCACTCAGTCCGACTCGAACACCAACAAAGGGAAACGGGAAGCCAAAATCCCGATAACCGCAACCGTAAGTATAAATATATACATTTTTCTACTGTAAAAATATGACGGTATAATACAATACACTCTTAATTAATTGATCCTTCATCCCAAATCATAACTATATTTAATGTTAAACCTACACAGAGAAAGGAGGAAAGTCTTCCAGAGTTGAAACGAGTGAAGAGAACCAAGAGAGCACTCGCACCTGAGATGAAAATATGGACTCTCTGAACTCTCAATTTCCGAGTTACATAATAATATAACTGTAACTAATAATGAATAATAATGATAAAAGTGTTAAAAACCAACCATACAGAATAAATAAAAGACTTGCACTTGGTGCTAATTAAAATAACCTAATTACTGAATGATATTGAGGGGAATAATTCAGGTTGATTGTAAATATGTGAAGAGTCAAGAACCTGGACTCATAAATTGAATTGAGTAATCACGCGCAATGCAATATGCGAAGCAATGCAATGGAAATCAAATTTCTTATGTTATACCTATACTTTAAGTATGTTTACCCTGACTGTGCTCACTCGAAGACATATACTCAATAACTCTTCTCTCAATCTATCGTTAAAAGTTTAAAGGCAAGCAGAGTAAGAGTATAGCAAGAACTGTATATATTGCTTCATTTCGTAATTTACACACTCAAGAACTCACATCAAGAGCATCTTGGACTTGTATAACATTCAACTCTTGACTTGTTCGAGTTTTGTAGTTTGTAGCTTGCATTTTGATGTGAGATTGGGGCAACGACGTAACTTGACTCAATTTCCACGGTTGTCTTTTGCTTCATGTATATAGTAAAAAAGGAAAAATAAATAAAGAGTAATACAACGATAGTATACTTACGTAGAACACAGATTATGTCTCCCCTCCTTATTCCTTCCATTCCAGTCCCATATAGCCCATGGCACAGTAGCATTTTCATTTTGTACTTTGTATACTATTTGGACTTGTTCACTTGTTCTCATTTCATAACAAGGAAATGCAATTACTATCTCCATTTCAGTATTTTGTCTTGTTTCATTTCATCCATGCAACACTCATCGTGAGCTCAGCCATTCTCTGTCCCTCTCCCTGTAAATAAATTGAAAAAAATTACAGTAAAAACCTTTTTACTAAAAAGTACAATCAGCCATAATATTAAGTATTATAAAAATTTCATTTCAAATTCATTTTTAGAGTAGAGAAAATCATACTTTTCTTATTATAATTGTATGTATTTTTTTTAACTCATTTTATCTGAATATGGCAAGCGTTTTTTATATCCAATCTAAATATTAAGGGTATTAAATATTAGTAATCCATAGTTTGCATAATAAGAGGAGGTAAGAAAATAAATTATGATTAATAATATCATGGATGGATTTTGTTTTCTCTATAGTTATGTAATAAAGGAAAGGGAAATCATTCATAGGTAGGTATAAGTATAATACTGGTTTCGCCCTTTAACAACAAAAGAAGAAAATCGAAAGTCCTCTCCTGTAGTTTTTTGAGTTCATGGAGATGGAGATTTAGTTACAGAGTATCAGATCAAAGGAAAATCATTAATCTTTAATGGGTCGTGAGTAAAACAAAAAAAAGTAAAGTAAAACTCTTGACTGAAGTACCAAAAAACATAAGATATATATTCTATATATTATGCCTGCACTTTTACATCAGTTAATCTATTCTATACCACACACAATACCGGCTCAAATTTTTTGGGACTCGCTCCATTATACAATCAACAATAATCATGATTACATTGGCAAACTAAAATATCGTCTGTTAAGTTCACAAACGAACTATAACGATTTTCCTTAATTTGCGGAAATGCTGCTACTGCGTCCGTCTTTGTGGGTAAAATGCTGAAAAAATTCAGGGTGACAGAAAAGGTCATGGCAGACAATAATGTCTCAGGACTCAAAGCTCCATCTTGAGCTGTTTGACCTTTGGAGCAGGTCAACGAAATTAAGGAAAATAATTATAGTTCGTTTGTGAACTTAACAGACGATATATATTGTGTACACTATACTTCATACATTTGAACATTTGATCTGCCTTCTCATTCACAATTTATCCATTTGGCATTAAAATAAAAATCTATAAATCTTCCAGCTATGGAAGAATATGTATATTTATAATGTATTCAAACAGAGACACCCAACAGATATACTTTCCATTTCTACTTTTCAACATATATACTATTATATACATACTACATATTATTTTATTGAAAGGCAATTTGATTTATATTTAAATGGGCATTCCACACACAAGACTTTCCAACAGAGTCAGAATTCAAAAGAAATCAAGGTGAGTCACCTAATTTTCAATAATTCCAATTTGTTCATATCTATCTACAATAGGTAAGTACGAGATGTTATTATTAGGAAGGAGGAACAAAGAAAGAGGAAATGATTCTTCATTCTTCATATGCATTATGTAAGTATCGTATATAACATACACACTTAAACTAATGATAAGATTTAACATATATGTCTTCAATCTAAATTTGTTTTTGTATTATCTTGAATATCTGAGTGGACAAGTTTGTTATGTTATTATTGCATCGACATTCGACATGGACGAAATCGATTGTCGAATTCCAATTCACAGTTCATTTACACCACCACCACAGTGGGCTTGTGTAACGATCATGTAATATGCTGTGCATGCTGCTCATGACTGCATGTGTAACATATTTAAACATTGTAGGTACTTAATGTGTGACAAATCGTTATACGGCTCAAAAGAAAAGGTATATACTTATAAAAAAAATTGCTCTCGTTTTGATTTGGAATCTTGTGATAGAGTTGTAAAAATATATATTGTACAAAATTTTATCAATGGTGCGTGTATGCCAGTCCGTATTAGCCTCAAGCATTTTCTTCAATATAATATACATACATAACAATAATAATATCAACAAAACGTTTCTTGTTCCTGAGGAAAAAGGAACGTGTATAGTGTGTTTTGTGAGGTAAAAGTTTCAATCCTTTTAGCACTCGGACTGTCTGATAGAAAAGTATAAAAAGTATATAGGTATATATATATTTAAGATTTAGATTTAAGTTAATCACGGTGAGGAATTGATTCTTACTTCTTTTCTTTTTGGTGATCCACATCCACCCATGGCATCGGCGAGATAGAAAATCTCAGACATTAATTTGACATAGACATGGCGATCATGCATAGCCCAACGGCCCAACAACATCATGTGTTGTTCATTCTTCATACCACAAGAACAACAACGCACCACAACAGTCAGGAAAAGGAACAAAGTCATTAGATAAGATCTCTGCTGGTATTCCATTACATAAATAAATTATGTTCGTTACAAGTAGAATCAAAGAATACGAACATATTATATATATATACTTACTTATAAGTACATTACAATTATATTACTGGGGTACGCATTCACAATTCTGAAACAAAAAACAGATTGAATATTATATATTATATTATGTATACCTTGTCTTTTGTTCTTACTTTCGTAGGGACCGACGACATCAATGATGGTGAATAGTGGTGATGACGACCAACCGACTTAAGCTTAAAATCTTTATAAAAGGGAAATGTGCACACGTTTTCCGGATTAGTAACGTGACCTAGTTAGTTCCCACAGTACAGTTCACACATAAAAATTGTGTTATTACATGAGCAAACTTTGATTTTCCGTTTGATATTCATTCTCAAACCAATTGTGTCTCTCGTGTTTGTCGTTAAAGTTTTTACTCGTTTTCGTTTTGATAATTTTCCACCGTGTCAGCCTGGACTCTTAATATAATACAGGATTTATCGGAAAATTGGATATCGGAATCAAAAATCAAAAGGGTAATTGAAAATAAACACTTTTAAGTAATAATTCAATAAATAATATCGTTTTTAAAATTATAATTGTAATTAAATCGGGAAAAGGAAAAAATTCGAGGACGAAAACTTCTTTTCTTTCATCTTTCTTTGCTCATTTTTTGAAAATGCGGAAAATCGCACTAAAAATCGATGGTCAAGACTTGAACCGCTTTCGATTCCATTATTTCATTTTTCAGTCATTTTCAGTTATTACTTTTGATGTTTTGATACATTTAATTAAAGTTTATTATTGCTACAATTTAACTACAGGTTTGAATTGCATTTTTTGACATTAGAAATGAAAAGGTGAGTTGGACGATAAAGGATTTCCAATGTTTATTATCTTTGCACTTAGAGTTCACGCTTTTTCTTGTCATCATCGTCCTCACTTGAGTTACTCTTTCGTTTGTTCGTAGTTTCGTAGTAGAAGTTTTTAGAACAAAACAAAAGCAATAATAAAACACAGTTAAAAAAAGTAATACTATTTAATATACACACAGTAAATAGTAGTGTAGTGAGTGAGTGAGTAGTGTAAGAGTGTAGATAATAGTCAAGTGACTTTTTTTCTTCGACTCTACTATATTTTCTACACAAAAGAATGAATGAGGAACGGAGGAAATGGTATCATATGTATCATATGTATCAGTATCAGTATATAGCATTACAATATTGACCGCATGCCTATATGTATATATTCAGTATTATTCAGAAAACACATATAGATAGATACATAACATCATCATTATTATGACAATAGTTAAAGAGAGTTGAAGTTGAAAGATCTTTATACATGTGTAATATGTATAGAAAAGATTGTGATGTGATATGATGAAGGGATTTCTCTCTCTCTTTCTCTCTCTCTCTCTCTCTCTCTCTAGATCGAATAGAGTTTTCTATTAAGTGTAATATATGTCCGTCACAACACACTCGTTTTCATTTCATTTTTTTTGAGTACCCTTTTTGACATGTGTCTGTGTATATATATAATATATAATATAGTTTATATAGACCATCAAGTCAGTTTTCTACATAGGTATACAAAAAATATGTACATACATATATAGTTTTTAACTTGATTATGTACAACAGTTCATTTATCTACGTGGGATTCTTTACCTTTTGCTTCCACATTGCATAGCATTTGACTTGGAACTGCACGATTTCATTTTTATTTGCCATTTCCTTTGACAACAAACAAAGTGAACCTAGTCCAAATTCTATACATATTATAATAAGTAGTAATGATAGAGAATGAGAAATGTATCTGCATGTGTGTGTGTGTGGTGAGGGTGCTTTAATTGCTTCGATATTTCTTTTCTAATCTCCTTATCACAATGTGTTGTGTACACGATATGATACGATATACTACTTACTTATTTACTTACTACTTTTACCGTACACACTTACTCACTTTGTGTTATATATTCTATTACCACAAGTTACGTCAAAAAATATTTAATTACGTTACTTTACCTTTCCTTCACTTGATTCCTCGCAGTTAGTCGTCAGTCCATCGTTTATCATCGTCAACAATAGTCAACCACACCACATACTGCCGTCCATAGTAGCCAACAATTTCTTCAAAAAATACAAATTACAATTACGAATAGTGTTTTGTATTTTTGTAGTTTTGAGAGATTGATATAATTCCCCGTGCTTATAATAATAATATTCAAACAACAGTGCAAAAGTGTGATTTTGGATTTGAAATCGGAATCGGAATCGGAATCGGGATTTTTTACATATATTTTTCTTGGATTTTTCCATTACAGAATTTTCTGGAAGGAGTAAGTCTCAAAAAAAATCAAGATGCGTTACACACTCAGTTCGGTAAGGTTAATTCATTAATGTATTTTTGTATTTAACTTTAATTTATAGTTGCAAAAAATGTTATGTAAAACTGATGAATTTGACCATAATGTTGAACGCTTCTCTCTTTTCGGGGGATGACCAGGCTATTTTGGTGGTAGTTGTGGCGACAGTGACAGTGGGGAGTCCATTCCCTCAACAGACATCCGATCCGGATGTATACAGAGCATACTCACCTGGTCAATATGCTCATGATGGTCAACAAGTGTATAGAAATACACCAAGGCTCGTCGCAGTTCGAGTGAGTTTTCCCTTCATAACTCTTCAAGAATCGTGTACCTATATATTATATACGTGTAAAAACTTATATATAATATTTTGAATGCATTTTCTTTTCGTCCAATAATAAGGCTGGATCTGGAGCTCCAGTACTTCGTTCAGTTCATGGTGGAACTTTAAAGAGAGTACGAGTCGTCCCAGCAACTCCCGTCGCCGGGAATTACGAGATTGAACAACCCGGTCTGTCCGTTTATCGTGCAGGACCATCAGCAAGTGCTCAACATCAACAACCAACTTATTATGTTCAAAGACAACCTGCTCAAGCACCGAGACCACTCCAAGTTGCTAAACCCGCCCGTCTTCAACCCCAATATCAACCTCAATCTCAATCTCAAACTCAATCTCAGGAAGAGCCCGAAGAATATCCGAACGAAGTAAAAAAAAAAATTATGCACATACGTTTCCTATCAACATAAATTCAATCTAGGTACTAGTATATTCTATTCACAATTGTCTAAATATGTTCTATATTTTGAATGTCCACTACACAGCCTAATCCTCAGTACAATTTCTCCTTTGACGTGAAAGATGATGATTTAACTAACTATCAGAATCGTCAAGAAGAGCGTTCGGGTGGAGTAACCAAAGGAAGTTACAGGTAATTTATACTAATACCAAAACATTTATATACTAAATGACAACCTTTAATTGGTGTTTGATCTTTAAACTAATCAGTGTGCAAACGTATATATATTTTCTTTCCCAGTGTTGTGGATCCAGACGGATTTGTGCGTACCGTGACTTATACTGCGGACAGTAAAAATGGATTCCAAGCCAAGGTCACCCGAGAGCCAACAGACGTCAAGGTATTTTAATTTTGAATTGCTATACATACATATACATCGATTACTTAAATTTAAATATACCAATTAATTCCAATTAAGGAAAAACCGAATCGACTAAAACTAAAACCGATTAAAACTGTGTGTGATTTCATATTTCTGCGTAGATCAAGTTCCCAGTTCCTACTCAAGCTCCGGAAACTCAACAACAGGATTTATTTAGGTCCGGGAAACCATCACACCGAACTCAACAGGTCTCGCAGTACCCGCAACAACAATATCAGCAAGTTCCTCAAAATAATCTCTATTCGCAAGCATCATATCAACAACAGCCCAGCCCTACATACGTAGTTAGGAGAATCCCTCAAAGTCAGTCGCAGTCGGCAAATTCGCCACGTCTTGTCAAAATCCTTCGTTCTCAATAGTCATCTCTCTTCTATCTCCTCAAAATGTATATACTAATATATATATAGATTACTTTTACCATTTATTTACCAGTAGCATGTAGAATAGTTTTCATATATTACATTATGAAAACCATAATCAATAATATAAATGTAAGACCCAAAAGGCAAACAGCAAAAGGATATGATGAAGAGAAAACACACTAAAAAAAAGTGGAACAGCACAGCAGTATATCGGGACCCAAACCCAAACATTTAGCTGAACTCACACTGAGGATATATATTTTTGAAATTGTAACAACAATAATAACAATTCCCTTCCATCCATCTAAAAAGAATGAATGAATCTTGAGAGCCTTTTTTTTTTATTTTTGATGTATATCTCAAATATATTTTACATAATACTTTTTTAAGTACAGATACAGAATAAAATCTGTGAAACACACAACAATGTTAAATTAAACACAAGACAGAGGTGCGGTGTAGCCAAACCGCCTTTTGATATTTTGTTTTACATATAAAATACGAAATGGAAAAAGTCAGCGATTTTTTTTGTTAGTTTTATTTTTATACATTTATTTTTTTACATATTTTTTGTACAAAAACAAGACTAATAAAATAGTAAATGGAAAATGGAAAGTAAATATAAAACATAGAAATGTTGGTACTATACAAGAAACTGATGAGATTCTCTTATACATTGTTGCTTATGGCGCTCCATGTTAAAATTTTGTCTCATTTTCTCTCTTTCGTCTTGTGATCATAGATTAAATAGTATCAATCAATGTATATTTCGTTTGAGCCTATTTGTAATGCCCATATTTTCCACGCCATATCCATCATCTGATGGTTCAATTTCAAACGGTTTTTTGTTGTTCCCAAGTTGTCCAGCTTGCCCTTTGTTTCCACCTTGTCCAGGATTCCCATTCAGATTACTTGTCACTCTTCCTCCAGATTTGCGGAGAACAAATTTTGATAGAAAAGCGTGAAGTGTGTCTCTATATATATAAATACAAAATATCGAGGAAATATAACGAGTGACAACAAGCGCAATCCTCACAGTTTTGTATTAAATTTGTATTTGCGCAAGAATTTTGTAATTTTGCAAGGTTCTTTTACTCCAATACGAGGTTGAATCCTTGATAAACTGGATTTCTGAGAGGCAATGGATCACCAGCAATGGCTTTGGTCAATAATTTCCGAAGAATTATGTATCGCCCTGAACCTTGTATTTCATAAACGTAATTACTAATTAGTGGAACTGGCCCATTAATTGTATTGGCATTTAAATCATTTAATAGGGTAATAGGGTATCTGTAAATATCTTTTCTTTACCGTCGGGGAATTTCGGATCTGGGAAGGTGATAAAACGTTTATTTGAATCCTGTTCCCTCCGTTTGAACAAGGGAGATTTCTGATTATGAAGGAGATAATATTCGGATCCGGCAGTAGATATTTTCTATTATAATTTCATACGATATTTACTTACTTAGATAGCTATTTAATTTCTTTATGCGAATCATGTGTACATATTTCAAATTGAAATTGTCAATTGAATTATATTGAATAATATAGTAAATATAGATTTGGAATTCCCCAACCTGTAAAAGTAAATCCCGGGTATCCACGCCCGTTTCACCTTCCAGCAGAGTGGCTCCATTGAAACCCGAATATTTCCTGTAGTTTGTAAGCGTTCCAAATGGAAGATTAAAAGGGAGACCCCGTGACATAGCCTGTCGTACATCTATACAATTTGTGAGCCATATCAAATCATGTACTAGGAACAGTACCGACAAATGTACTAATCGTAGTAAACTAAATGAATGCATATATATATATATATTATAGGAAATATTCAATGTACAAAAACGGCACACTTGAATCTACACAGTCACAAATGAAACTCGACAGGCAAACAGAAATCGGCAAATCACATCTACATGAAATATTTTCTAAACAATCAATTAAGCGGAATTCTATATATACAGATATATATTCGCAATTCCCATACTTACATAAAAACCCAACAGCTTAAAAAACATCACAGAGCTCTGACTCTATAACGATTGGAAATGGGAAAGTTTTTTTTATACCCTATACAGATTAGGTACATATAAATTAGAAGTCACATTTTGTGGCAATTTGTGGTCAAAATCTTAGAATATATTCACCTGAGAATAAATTCCTCTTAACTTAAATTGAATTGTATTTCTGAAATCATATCATATATAGCAAACAATAATAAATTGTGAAAGTAAAACCATAATCCAAAATTATATGAATATGACAAACCACAATTCGCTCACATTATGTTGACAATAAATAACATTATCTGAAATGGCCAAAAGCAAAAGCTTTGAAAATGAAAGGAAAATGAAGAGATTCACCAGTGTGAAATATCTGCACATATAATTGATTTGATTTTCATAAAAGAGTCTGCACACGCACGCACAAACTACAGACTTTCTGCATCTCCTTTGCCTTTTCATATATATATTTACCAATGCTCATTTGTTTATTTATTTATGAATTTATGATGTTCTCAAAAAGCTCAAAGGCGTACAAAACGGAGCATAAAATATAATACATAAAAGAGTATCTAAAGTAAAAGGCTGACGATATAACGGAGGATAAGCGGTCAGCCATGGCATTGCAATTTTCAGAATTTTCAAAATACAAATAATAATTAAATACCATTATTATTATGCTATGCTGTATGGTATTAAAAGCGTGTAAGTAATATAAAATCACCGAGAGAGAGAGATAACACTCGATAATAATTATATTGTATATAGGTACAAAAATGCGAAATATTTATATAAGCGTATATAATAATAATATCAGAATTAAGAGTCAAGAATGATGGTCAACACCTCCACACTGAACAGCAGTGTGTAAGTACAAGATCTAAACGTATATACATATATATGTATGGTAAATGAATAGTGAAACTGTTTCGTTTCAGTTTGATGAGCTTTCTAGTTCAGAGTAAGCGAAAGCTCTTTGAGAGTTTTATCTACTTACCAAACCAACCAAATTATCACTATAAACACACACGACTAAGATTTCGCATAGTTTGTTGATTTGTTGTGTGTGGTGGTGTTTTTTTTTTCAAGTGCAAGGAGGCGATGGAGATGACAAGGAGTGGAACTACCGCAAATATTAAATGAACATACATATCATAAGTATATGCAACGCACAATACAATACAAAATACACAAAATCTAATTCTGTTCGAGTTTGAGTCATAAAAAAAAGTGAAGATGAAAACGCGTCATGTGAATCCGTCCGTTCCATTACCATTACGCTTACGTATACTATCTGTATTCTGTATGTATCTAACTATACAGATGTACATAACTACATAAGTAAGTATATACGCTCTTGAATCTTGAATCCCAATTTTCACTGTGTGTGAACTCTATTAAAATTTGGATATATGTAGGGAGAGCAATAGAGAATATAGAGCAGACTCTGACTCTGACTCTGACTCTACTAATACAATATTCTCAATCATCATCATCGTCATCATCGCAACAACAAAAGAGTTTTTTAGATTTCACAAGTCACAAATACCACAAGCAAAAATGACTATAATATATGTCTATACAATGTATACAAAGATTTTCTAATCACGCTTACAAAGATTTTATCTTGATCGGGATTGGAGTTTTTGGAGACAAAGTGTGACAAAGAGTTAAATTAAAAGGAAAATCCTTAATTGAGTTAATTGTTTGTTACATATATTTTATTATATGTAAACACGGACTGGCCAGACTCTCTGGCCGCCAGAGACGTGATGAAATTAAAAGTGAAAAGTCTGTATAGATAAAATTATTATTATGAAATCGTGGACGCGGTGCGGTGCGGAGAATGTGATTTGCATCCAACATGATGTCAAAATCAATTCTTGAGGGTTTTCTTTTTGTTCATCATCTTCATCTTCAGATTGAAAACTCAATATGATGTGCACAAAAATATCTGTATACCCACTCAAAATTATTACCAGTCGTTCGGTTTTTTACTTGAAAAAACTGATCATTTGCTCACTGACAGTACAGATATATTAGTGGAAAAAAATGAGATGTTTAACCAAAATGACAAACATATACCGACATATATGAAATGTGCAGGAGACAAGAGATTTTCATCTCATTTTTGCGTCGTTGAAGCGAAAAAGCATGGAATACATATAGAATTACATATTGGAAATCGTTTGGACAGTATTTTTTATGTGAAAATCTGTATTGATATCGAACCGATAAAACGATTGAGGTTTTCTTGTTAAAATAGCGAAAAAAACTGCATTTAAAAGTATATCTATAAGTATGGTAAATGAAGAGAAATTATATCTGTATGTTTTGGGGGGATTCGTACACTTTTGTGTGAGGTACACACACACACAGAGTACAGTTTCTGATATTGAACCTCAAATGAGTTTCAACTGTGCCGAAATCCCAAACAAATCTTTAATCTGTGTAATACAAATGTGTGGGGAGAGTTAAACTTGATTCTACACTAATTCCACTCTCAGCCCTGTCTCCTATAAAAAGCTCCACAACAAAGAAATTCAACGTCATTCCATCAGTTTCATCGAGCATCTTCTAAGCCCCCATTTAACACTCTCAGTTTTCATCTTTGTGTAAG
This sequence comes from Gisinianus flammeolus, assembly GCA_034699125.1. Lineage (NCBI taxonomy): Eukaryota > Metazoa > Arthropoda > Collembola > Symphypleona > Katiannidae > Gisinianus > Gisinianus flammeolus. Next base: position 41,415 of record JAIUND010000655.1, read on the forward strand.
CGAGAAAAAAAGAAAAACATATATCATTATACTATACAAAAATTTATTCAATTTCAAGTTTCTCAAAAGTCAAAAATTCAATTCACGATTCATTTTTTCAATAATATAATTTCTGTGTGTGGGTGTGTGTGTGTATATCTATTTAATTTCTTTATTTGTGTCATTTTTACATATAGGAAGATCGTAAATCGTAGGACTCAAAATGGCAATCTCTGTGGTAAGAATACAGAATCCAATATAAAAGAGCTTTCGTTTAGTTTTTCTTGTACTTATCTACAAATTTTCATTTGTAGATAACTTTCAATTTTCTAATTTGTTCATAATATATATAGGTGAGATTGGGAACTTGTGCTTTGGCCTTGGTTATGTGTGTTCTTCTAGTCAGTGTTCACTCCGCCCCTCAATTGTTCCATGATCATGATGATCGGTATGAACGGGATCAACAAGAAGTCTCAGACGAATGTAAGTCCACACAAAAATTACAAATCCGACAAATAATAATATGACAGCTTTTTTTGAGATGCAAACAAAGTTTAAAGTGATTTTATATCAAGTCAATCAGGATTTATATATACAATATACAAAAAAAAATTAAAATTAAAAGAAAACTGATCAACGTAAAAAACTGAAGTGGTAGGGATTTTGTTTTATTGAAATTCCAATAATTTAAAGTAATTTTCTCTTCGTCTATATCGTAGCATAGATTTAATCGTAGAAAGTAAGTAAATTGAGTTACAAGTACAAGCAGTATTTATTTTATTTATTCGGCTATATCTATAGGTAGTTTTTTTTTGTCAGTAATTAACATTGTTGAGTTTGAACTAAATACAAAGGCATGATTTTTACTGTTGGGAAAAATAAGTTTGTCTAGAAAAACGTATTGGTTGATGCTGATAGAATTTGATTTTAGGTTTTGTTTTTAATCGTAATCGTAAATAATTTGTATTTGTAATTCTGTTATTAATTATTAATTGTTGTTTGGATTGTTGTACTTAATTTCGTAATGTACGAAAAAAAATGTATAGTACCCGTAGTTGAAGTAATTTCCCCAGAAGCTTTGACAAGGACAAGACGAGGCTCTCAATTGGGCAGTTATGGTCATCATCAACCAACGTACAGTCACGGACATAATCAGGGTTGGGGTCAGTCGTCGTTGGGTGGTCATAGTAAAGGACATGGACATAAAGGACATGGTGGACATGGACATGGACATGGTGGACCCGTTGGGCCAGTCTTTACTTACGTTCGTACCGACTACCATGGTAAGTTTTCCTTTCCACCTTTATACCAACTATTAAGTAATTAATATGTACATACTTGACCATTAAATCTGTCGTTATAGTACGGTTCTAATATTTGCATTTTTCCTAAACATTTCCAGGGAATTTCCAATGGGGTGTCAGACATAAGGCTGGAGGTCACGGAGGAGGATGGCAGGGACGTTAAACTGGACAAAATGGACTAAATACAAATAAACATTATTGACAATCTTTGTGACTAATTGACGAATTGACGAATTGACTTCTATATGACATATAATATAACGTTGGACGATATATGGGAGAGCAGGTTTTTAATTCTAATTAGATGACAATTAATTTAGGCTATATTCGTATATAATATACAACTCAGGGAAGGAATTTAAACTCTTTCTTCAACTATATATTATACTGTCTCTTCTTTTTCTTTCTTATTCTTTGTAGTCGAGCTATATAGAGCTGTATGCATGATCTCATTCTATATAAACGTTTTTCAAAAACAAAAGCGGATCAAATTCGGAAATTGGAACAAAAAATTTCACATTGGACATTCTATATACTCTTATTTATAAAAATCAACTGTCAGTTATATTGGAATTCATTAGTTTTATGTATTAATATTAATATTATATTATTTAAATGTAGTTGTAGTTAATTAGTGAGCTTATGGTTAGTGAAGACGGGGAGGAGACTTCTGGAATATTGTATTTATCTAGTCAGGACAATTTAAAAATTATTGTAGAAGAAAATATGGAAAATTAAGAATGCATTTTTGGAAATTGAGATATGAAATTGAAAATGAAATGAAAAAAAAAAATACAAATGAAATGTTCAGTGGTGCCGACTGTAATTCGGATTCGACGAGGGGATCATGGCCATGGTCATGGTCATGGCTATAGCTACCTTGGTCCAGTTTACACCTACGCAAAAACCGACTATCATGCAAATTTCAAGGTAGGTTAAATTAAACTATATATATATATACTCTTATCAAAACCTTGACCTCTCTCATTCTATAATCTCCAGTCATTTTAATTTGTATATTTTTACATAAAAATTTCTTCAATTTCAGTGGGGAGTCCGTCATCATGTCGGAGGTAAACAAAAACAATCGATCATTGCAATTACGAAAAATATATGACTATATGTCTATTCAATACCTTCATTTTACGTATGTTTTTCTCTATATAGGACCACACGGGCACCACCACGGATAAGAAATTTGGGGGACTTGAGACAAAAACTTAGAACTTTGCCAACTCATCATCATCATATTTAATAATAATAATAATATTTTCAAGAAGAATAAGAAGAAGATTGAATTATTTTCCTTAAAATATATGTACCTGGTACATTGTACCATCAATATATTTCCTCCTGTAATTATTATGTTTTATTATTTTTATTAACTAGTACATTAATACGTCCCAATATAAATATAAATATTGCTATTACTTGATTGTTAAATGTTCATAATTTTTATATATTACATGTTGTGTTTTGAATAGATTTATTAAATAAAATCCCATAAATATAGATATAACGACATTTCAGTGTTTTTTTAATCATTTGCAACTTTGCAATTTGCATTTGCAAAAGGCAAAATGCATAAAAAATAGAGATTTAATTTAATTTTGTAAGAGTTCAACGCCGTTTGGAATTTTGGGGCAGTCTCCATCTGTCGAGGGATTTCATTGGTGCTTTGATTGCGTGAAGCGTCGACAGTCTTGTATAATTCTTTTAATAATTCTTTTGGAATCGATTCCAGAATTAGGTATTACAAAGAATTACCTAGAGTTAGAATTACCAAAAGCATCGGTAGGAAGAATTACTAAGGAATTGGAATTACCAAAATATTTCCAAATAGAATTGGTAAGGAATTAAAGCAAAAACAATTTCAAAAAGAATTTCAAAAGAATTACCTAGAATCTGGATTACCAAAATGTGAATTATACAACGCTATGTCCGGCTTCCTTTTCGATTCTCTTCTACTAAAAATCTCTTTGACGAAGAGTTCATTAACATTTAGACTTCTCGGTGCAAGTTTCATATCCATTTTTTTATTGTGCAAATCACAATTAAAATACAACACTTAAATACTTTGAATTGCAGTTAATAGTGTTCAAGTCTCTCACGAACAACGTATTAACCATTTTCATTACATTTTTTCATATTAGCATTTGTGGGGATTGTGAATGAACCTTTTTTCCTTCACAAAAATAACATTTCAAAATTTCATCCATTTATTATTACGACGGAGTGTCAAGTTTTAAATACTTGTCAAACTATTCATCAAAATTCAAAGGTAAGCACTTATTGGAATGTGTATTGACGTGATTACACATTGTGTAATTGTTTAAGTTAATGAAATATTTATGTAGGAATAGATTGTTATATTTTCGTAATAGTATACAGGATTGAGAAATGGCTACCGCAATGTATTTGCATAGCATAATAGTAGTAATGTAGCCTCGACATTGTATGAGTGTTTCTTTTTGTATTCAACTTTGTCAAATATGTAGTTTAAAAGAATACATAATTTGATTTTAACTAATTATAAATAGTCAATTTGAATATTTATATCCGTATATTCATGTTCATAATAGGTATTAGGCTAATACAATTAGCTATGTAAGTATGATATGTACGAAGCAGCTATGATATTAGTCACCGATGATGACACAAGTTTTTAATGTATTTTTTATTTTATTTTATTATAGAATTTAAAAATTCAACCCATAACAACAATACCTTTTTGTGACCAATCTGATTGATTGATTATTTCTGATATCGATTGACGTTTGAAGTTTATACCTATTAAGACTACTCTCTCTCCCTTGAATTGACAACAAAATGGCAAATCAGAATCGAAGAATGGGAAGTGGCAGTTTTGATGGCAGCTTTAGTCGTCGTCCGGCCGTTGCAGGTAGTAGTAATTCTCACTCTCAATCCTCACTACTTGGTGAACCACCGTCCAATCAACAGCAAGGTCATCAAATTCCTCGTAATTCTGTGAATCAAGGTGGTGGTGGGCAATTTGCTGGACAAAGCCAACAATTTGCTGGTGGTCAACAGAATCAAAGACAGAGTAATTTCGAGCAGAGTTACTCCAGACGCATGGACAAGGGAAATGATGGAAATGAATATTTTGGGGATGGTGTAGGAAACAATTATGGGCCAGGCAGAGGGAGTCAACAACAACAAGGAAATAATTTTACTGGAGGAGCTGGAGGAGGAGGTGGACGAGATTCTGGATATGGCGGAAGAGGAGATGATTTTGGACCAAGAGGTGGTAGCGGCACCGGCGGCGGGAGTACTCAACAATATCAAAACCAACAACAAATGGGAAGTACTCGAGTTGCAAGAGATGGAGGACAATTTGTTGGTGGTGGTGGTGGACAGGGCGGGGGTGGGAATTGGCAGCAACGAAGTCCAAGTCCAGCAAGAGGAGGTGGAGGAGGAGGTGGTAAAAACTTTCAAGGTTTGTCTAATTTCCTATACCTAAATACACTAAATAGTACTAAATATGAACCTATCTACTTGTATTTTTACATAATATGTTGTATTTTGACTAATACTTGAAAATATAATAATAAAATAACATTTACTATTTATTTCCTTTCTGTTTAAAAATAGGTATGGGAAATGACAATTGGGGAGGACGATCTCAATTTGATGGACAATCCCAGGGAAATGCTGGAGCATACCGTGGTTCAAATCAAGGGATGCAATCTCTTCAAATGGGTCAATCTGCCAACCTTGGTCAGAATAACGATCAACAACAAGTTGTGATGGTGGTTCCTCAAGGAAATGCTGGAGCAGGAGTACGTTTTTAAAACTTTTGAAAGCCATATTATTATTATGTCAATTATATGTATAATGTAGTATTATCAGAATGTTATAATTTGATAACTAATTCAACCCTATTTGCAACATTCTTGATTTCAGGGTATCATGGGAATGGTCCAAGCCACTCCAAATCCATTCAATGTAATGCAACAACGACAAGCACCCATGCAAGTTATTATTCCAGCTGGTGCGTTTAACGCTGACGCCTTCGGACAGGTATTTCTCGGAATATTCAAATCTCTCTCTCTCTCTCTCGTGTATTTTTTTATTTATTTTCTATCTCTAATCGTTAGCTATAGCTTGGTGTTGTCTGTATTTTTTTTTTTTTTACAAATTGTTGATGTATTTATGTCCTCTACTCTATCTGTAAAATATTTACATTTCTCTACTGCTACTACTACTGTACTGTGTCAACTTTCAACTCGCTCAGTCTCTCTGTGACTGTAAACTAAAACGAATCGGAAAATTAGATATGTCATGATGTGTGTTCATAGAATCTACTAATACTACCACTACAAATAGAAAAGAAAAGAAAAAGAAATACGGCTTGAACATTGAACTTCAATACTGTGTGACTATATATTATACTGCTGGATTTTTTTTACGATTGCTATTACATAGATTTCTTTGTTATTGGAAATCTTATGCAAATATCGTATAAAATTAATCCAAAAAGAGGGCTGAACAAAAAACAAACGTGGATTGGAAAAGGAATGCTTTTTTATAGCTATGATTTCGAATTATCTGAGAGAGCCCTAAGAATAATAATTTATTATTGACAATTATTTCCGGGAAAAAAATCAATCACAGTTAGGTGTGCCCATAAAATTTGTTTCAAAAAAATATATATATATGACTTCAACAAACAGAGATTCAACATTCTTCAATCATGACATCCAAGATGACTTTCGGACATGTAAAACAGATTGTGGTTGTGAAATTATCAAGATTACTAGTAACATCAGCAGAGTTTGTGATCATATAAATACATTGACATTAACTTTCTAAATAGCCACATTTGGTTATTCTACTGCTACTAATATTACTACAATATTGTTATTACCAATTTGGTAAACTTCTGTTTTTTTTTCCGGGACACAAAAAAAAACTTTGCTTCAAAAACAAATCAACAACAATGATTGAACTTCAATCTTCGTTCTTCGTCAATAATATATTCAGCAACAATAATATTTTTTTTTGCCACAACATATTTCAATTTCCACATTTGAAATGGCAAAACTCTCTCTGTTTTGCACCATAATGGAACAATGGAACACCAAATTATGAATTTGTGATGATTTACTTTATATATATATATACTCGAAATCCGACGAAGCCGATATTTTTTTTTATTACAAACTTCGTTACTACTGCGTGACTACGTTACTCGCATAAAAAAATGACACACCATCAGAATATCTTCGAATTTTTCTTCTGCCTGTTACTGCTTTTTTGTTCTCTCTCTGTTTCTACTCTACATTTCCACCTCGGAAAACCAAAAAGAAAAAAACACTATCAATTTTCGTTTTGTAAATATAAATATTCGACGACAAAGGAACTTATATATGATCAGTCTCGAATTACTAGTAATTGTAGTTAGAATTTCTGATTTAATCTTTGTGATTAGATCATTCTCATAGTCTATAAAACTACTCAGTATGAGGAATCAAAAGATGAAAAAAATATATGATTAATTTTGTTGGTGCAGTAGAGTCTTGAGAGGAAATAATTTTTTAGAGATTTGATCAATTCGATAGCTCAAGTTTTTTGTTTGAGCTTGAAATTGAAAAGATAGTAGTTGCGTTGCGTTGTTAGGATAAGGAGACAAACCAAAAAATCAAATTAAATTTAAAAACAATTGTTGAGGATAAGTTGAGTTCATCTTTGTGTTGGTTCCATTGAACTTGTCATAGCAAATTTTGGCTGCTGCGTCTGCCCGTGGTCCAAACTTTGGACAGGGAATGATGGGCGGTGGTCCCCAGGGGATCATGAATCAACGTCAACAACAGCAGCAGCAACTCAATCGATATGATCGAAGTGTTGTGGAGGGGGGTAATCGGTCCGGAGGACGATTTTCACGCCAAAGTAATGGCAATCAACACAACAGAAGTCCGGCTCGTTCAACTGCAGTTCGTCGATCTGAGCTTTCTACCTCGGGTAGTAAAGCGGGTCAAGTCGCACGTTCTTCCACGACCGGCCGCGGAGTCGGAAATAATTCAACTGCCATTTCACGTGCTGGCAACAGGAAAAGGTATATAATATACACACAAATATCATCCATCTCTCTCTCTCTATCTCTCTCTTACTCTCTCGTGTTGGTCTCTGTACCACACACACAATATATATATATACATGTATATAATGTTTTTAATTTCAAATATTTACGTATATCTACTTATAAGAGAAAAGAAAAAGAGTTATAAAATATATATCAACTCTGTCTCTCTCACTGTCTATATCCTCTCTCTTTCTCTCTGTCTCAGGATTTTTTATATTATATATTGTATTAATTTTTGACTCGTATGTATATATATACTTTTAAATACTTCTCATGTCTGTCCTGTCGTCAAATATCTCGCATCTCGAGAACAAATATATATATTATATATATTTTGCTATATACATGTACTTTTACTGAGGTCCGTTTTCTGAAGCTACACTATCTAATAAGCCTTCGTTGATTACATATGGATGATGATGAACAAATTACTCAAACATACACACCATAATATAAATTTATTATATACCTTGACACATTCTGTCTCTGTCTTGATTTGCTGCTGTCTCTGCATTGTGGAACGATCTGTGTATTCTTAATTTGAGAATTCCTTAATTTCCGCATTGTGCACTCCTTAGACAATTGATGGTGAACAGACGAACAGACAGACAAAAAAAACACATGAATACAAGTAATACATATATATATAGAAAATTGAACAAAGATACTATGTAAAAAAAAAGAGTAAACTACAAAATAGGGATTTTTTGAAGCAATGACTATAGTACAATTATATATATATGGACTGTTCTTGGAAGCTCTGTAGGTCATATTTTGTTAACGTTTTGTTTTTATTTTATTTACTTTTACTTTGATATCTCTGAAGTAATATACATATATAGGTACTAATAGAAATAATTATCGTTGAGAAATTCATGAGTATAGGGGAAAGTTATTTTGGAAATTTTGGTTTGTATTCAAATTATGTATTATGCTTTCATTATTTACACTATCGAATTGATTTCCAATGTGTACAAACAAAATGGTTACAAATGTGGATGTGAAATTTTGAATGCATTGTACGAAGTGTACTTGCACTTGTGGAGAACGATTGAAAAAACAAGTTGTGTAAATGTTGCTTAGCATATGACAAAAAAAAAAGACAGTCGTCGTGTACTCAATCAATGAAATGGGACGGATTTATTTTACATGACTTTCCATGGAAGAAAATGAATTGATGAATTTGCATGTGAATATTGTCATGTTGAAAAATTAAATGACTTTATCTGTGTGTGTGTTCCAATAAAAATCAGGGCTGTGATCCGAGATCGTCATGCCACGGATGAAGTTGAACGTAAGAAACTCAAGGCAAGTGCACCAGCTGCTGGTCGAACTGGTGGTCGAACAGATCGAAATACCAATGCCAATGCCAATGCCAAGAAAGGTCCAAACAATAGGAAGAAGAATGCCGGGAAGAATAATAAAGATAAAAAGAAGGAGGCTGAGGCCAAGAAAGTTGTAGATGAGGCTGCTGTAAAGAAGGAGGGAGAGGAAGTGAAGGAAGTGGAAGAAGAGAAAACGGAAGATGATGGGACCGGTGAGAAGAAAAAGTCCAAATATGATGAGTTCCCAACTTCTTTTCTGGTGTGCAAGATTTGCCAGAAGGTCATGAGTGACGGAGCTGTAAGTTTATGAATGAAATATTTTATACCCTTTACTCTTTACTATGCGATTTGAGTCTTTATGAACCAACAAATGTAATGAAACGTACGAATTTTTTATTTTTAAAGTCCTTCGAGTCTCATTTGAATGGCCGAGCTCATGTGGCTCTTGTAAAGATTTTGGAAGAACGTTTCCAGAAACGAGCTGATCTTCTCATGTTTGAGTCGAAGGTAATACTAAAACTATTTCAACTTTTAATTAAAATCCATAGGTCCATCAAATTTCCTCATATTTATAATTTTGTTATTCTCTTTAAGATTTCTGAAGAAGAAATCGGCATTGAAATGGAAAGACAACGCCGAGCTGGAAAATCCGGTCATGGTGGAAAAGGATCCAAGAATTATTGTAAAATGTAAGTACATAATAAACATAATTCCTTACATTTCATATGCTGATTGATTAAGTATACAGTTAATCAGATTGACTTTTATATTATAATTATCACATCTTTGAAAATGGACTGTATTTTGTTATATTTGTTTTAGGTGTGATTGCAATTACACTGTCAACTGGGGCACTCATAAAGTGAGCATGGGTCATCGTGTGCTCAAGGAGTACCTTCACCCAACTTGTCGGTTCTGTAGCACAAATTTCGTTCATCGTATGGACTGGGTGAATCATTTATACAGCTTGAATCATCTTCGAAAATTGACGGAATTGAAGGAGCAAGGAGAGGATGTGGAAGATCAAGAGTCGGCTCTCCAAGATGAACTCTTTTCAATTAATATTGAGATTGGAAAGGATGAGCATGCTACGAATGTTGTTGTCATTCGCTCCACGGACTTTAAGCTCCCAACCAAGGAGGACATGAAAGAGATGCTGAAGGACGAAAAGGGTGAATTGGTTTTACCTGAAGGGGAAATTGACATCCCAAAGGAGTATGTTGAGAATCAAGCATACGGTATGCATAAAATACATTTACTTTTTTTATTTTGATTTATGTAATTCAATACTTAAAATGTACTATAAAAAAAAAATTGTTTTTGAAGTATTTTGACTCATTGGAATTCATTTGTTAAAATCATAGGGGAAGATGCAATTAGTTTGGTTGAAGGGGCGTGTTGCAAAGTTTGTCGTACATACATTGGGAATCGTAATGACATTGAGTCTCACGTTCGAAGCAAACCTCACTACGGTATGTATGTGAGTTATCTCAAGAAAGTCATCAAATATCGAGAGAATTTGAAGGCTGCTGAAGAGAAAGCTGCCAAGGAAGCATTGGAATTGATTGAGAAGGAAAAGAAGAAGGCAGAAGAGGAAGCTGCTGCTGCTCTCAAAAAAGAAAAGGATGATGCAGTCAAGGCTGAGAAAGGAGAAAGTAGTGAGGAAGTGAAAGCAGAGGTGGCTAGTACTGAGACTCCAATGGAAACTGATGGGGAAGTCAAGGAGAGTGTGGCGGAAGTCTTAGCAGCAGTACCAGCTGTCGCTGAACAAAAAGTAGAAAAAATGGATGAGTCCATATCCGCAGCTCCAGCCAAAGTAGAAGAAAAGAAAGAGGCTGTTGTTGTTGTTGTAGCAGCTGAGTCCACTGATGGCAAAGCTCCTGAAACTCCTAAGAAGCCAGCAGTAGTAGCAGCAGCAGCAGCCAAACCAGCCGCTACTCCATCGCGTGGAGGTCAGTCTGGTCGACGCGGAGGGGCTGCTACACCAAGAGGCCGTGGCGGACGAGGTGGTCGTGGAGGTAATTCATTATGCACTATTTACTTAGCTTATCTGCTGTAGTGTTTTGTCTATTAAGTAATTAGTACATGTGTTAAATAACACTAATGATAATTCTTGCTTTTTTTTTAACCTTCTTATGTATAGGTTCACCACGAGGAGGTGGAGGAGCTCGAGGTGGTGTAAGATCTGGACCGGATACTCCAAATTGGCGAGGGGGCAACAGAGGAGGAGCTCGAGGTGGACGAGGTCAATTTCAACGTTAAATAATACAGAATACAGCTTCTTCCAGTTTCCAATAAATATTAATGTATAATATGATTTTAGAACTCATATTCACAACATGTATGAAGTCCGTATTCCAAGTTTACTTAAATACAATATAGCATTATTTTATAAAGTTGTGTTTGTGTAGTGTCAAATTTTTAAACTAAGCAACTTGAAGTATAGTTGAGTTGTGGATTTTATGTCAAGAACATTGACGGGAAAAACAATTGAAGATAATGATAGTTTTTTTTATTTGTCTTGTATTTAAGTATTGATACTCCATCATAATCTTGCAATAGTGATGATAAAATAATAATCCGTTACTGTTAATTTAAATAGGAATTAATGGTTACTATGTCAGGGAACAAAAAGGGAATATTTAACTATCCTGATATCTTTTTATGTGTTGTATTGTATGGTAATCATTTTATTTCCCCTTGATTAAAAGTTAAAAAGGTGATCAGTTACAGAAAAGTCACATTTCTTGAGAAACGAAAAAAATACTAATAATAATAAGTTGATAATGTTCTATTTGTACAATAATGATTATGTATAATGATAATTACTAACTGCATACTATAGTAGTTCTTCCACTGTTTATGTAAGTATAGTCCCTCTGTTTTACATTATTTATTATTATTATAAAAAGCAATTAAATCAAAAAATACACATTTGTTATTTATTTATTGGTTGTAGATTTAGTATGTCTTTATTGTTAAGTAGAACCTTTTTCGTGTTGTGTATATTCTAAAAACTTGTATTGAAATATTTACTCTCGTTTTTTTCTCCTCTGTTATATGCTAGAACAAAATATTTTATAATGTAACAAACAGCACATATTTACAGGCTTTATTAGTGGATTCTCTAAAGATTTAAGTTAATGAACCTACCACCTATTCAACATTCGTAATGTGTACTTTGAAAAATAAATGAGTTTAGCTGAGCTAACCCTATAAAAAAAACAAAACACTTTTTGAATCATTCCAAGTCAAATTATTTTCCAGATCACAGTTATTATATTTTTATTCAACAGCAAAAGATAACAACATTGTCGTAAGTTATAAATAAGTATTTTAGGCACAAATATTTTTTTGATATCAACGAGAACAAAAGCGTTTACAGAATTGCTCAAATTAAATTAACACGCGGTAGAAAAATATCGAGTATGTAGGGAGTATATATAGTGAGGGAGTAGAAACATTCCACTTCATAAAAATTAGTACGATTCTATTTTAGTTTCGATTTGCCATGACGGTATATAGAGCTACGATTTTCGTTTCTTCTCACTCGCCTGTGAATGCATGAATCAAATTATAGGTATCTATGATAGTAATATTACAACAAAAATAAAGGGAATCTCTATATTTATTTAATTACTTTGCGACGAGACTCATCGAATTTTAGTTGCTGTTTGAGAAAAAGTGCATTTTTCAGGTGGTTCTGAATGGAATCGAATTGTTCTCGAGACTTTTCGATTGACTTGACGGCTCTATACAGACATATGACAAACAAAACAAAACAAAACACAAATATGAAAGGAATTTACCATATTTTGTGATTAATTAAAGAATAAGAATCGATATAGTAATTTACCCGATACTATAGTCACAGTCGTAGCATGTGCCTTGGAGGAGTCGGTGTGTATTGCTAAATTCATTCTTTTGCTTTATCATGTTCGGAACTTCTTTTCGAACGTGCTCCTATACACAAGTACACATAAAGTATAATTCATGATTAATTCATGATTACGGAGACAATCAAATGACTTTGTCTTTTAGTTTTCTTAATACATATGACATATATAAGTAGTAATAATTTATTACATACTTGGATGCAGAATAGAGCGAGAGAGGGTTCATTAGCCATTATGTGAATGTTTTCTGAGAGTCTCCCCACACCTGATGGACAAAGTGCACAATGATTAAACTCGTAACAGATTACAGATCATTAAATGATCATCATTTACAATATCAATACAATTACTTATATACACACAGGAAAGAAATGTTGAATATATAGTTGTGTTTACCTCGTCTAACTTTCACATCGATATCACTTGCTGTAGCAAAAGCTGTAGGGGTTGGAATAATTTGACTAGGATTTTGTCCGGATGTGTTGATGGACGTGATTGTAGCTGATGATGACATTCCAGAATTAAAATGGGTTGCCATTCCTCTTCTTTATATTTTGAAAGAAATTCTTTCAGAAATATATGTACATATACTTTGCCCTTTTTCCTTTATTCCACTATTATTCCACTGATTCCTCAGATTCCTGTCAATTTCTTTTTACAAACAATTATATCATTATTTTCGAGTTGATTATAGACAGTTTATCCACTACTAGAATTGAGTAGCATTGTAATAATTTGTAATTTATTAACGCAAACAAACGTACCTGTACTTGATATTTGCTGAATTAATTCCAAAAAAACGAAGAAAATTTAATTGTTTTACACTTTTTTTGACAATTTAAATTTAATTTTCTTGGAGTTTTAAATTAAATTAAATTTTGCCGCTGAAATCGAAAATGCCCCAGAAACTTTCTCTCGGAACATTGCCAATTTAATGCCCATCGAATCAAATATTATCAAAATTGGAGTCTGATGCAACAAAAATGTGAAGTTTATTTCATTTCTCGTCGGAAGTTATGAAGGACATCAACTGGCACATAATTTATGTACCTTCATACGAATGCATGGAAGGTAAAACATTATTTGAACTTAGGAAATTAGCTTAAAATTACCATGTGAAACGGAAAGGGCCTTAAAGGGGCCTCTGACCCAATACCCAATCGATAAGAGAGCTAAATATAGTGAACAATGTCCATATCAATATTCCTTATGTACACAGTTTAAATATGCACAAAATACCATAAATATCTATAATTCTATATCAATGTAAATAATTTGACTTTTCCCTTTTTCCTTTTGGCAAATAAAAGCTCTGAATATCCTTTGCATATATAGGTCTAGCTAATGACATTTGGTGTCACTCCCAAAGAGTTCAATGAGAACCCAAGCAACGATGGGGATGAGAGTAAGCGAAATCCCAATGGAGAGTCCCAATTTCCCCAGAACGACATAATTATTATGACGAATTAACGAGAGCCAGGCGATGACGAGACAAAGTCCCATCAGTTCCTTTGCTTCCTCCGTCGAATCATTCCTCATCATCCCGGAATATGCATCTGTCGTCTCCATAATGAATCGTCCATCATTATAATAATAAGAATAAGCACAAGACGTCAGAGTCCACAATCCCAAACCGAAACAGTAAATGACATGGAGATTTATCACCCAGTTTAACTTGTTATTGGCTCGTCCATGCATTGGAATCATTACGGAGGCTTCCACACCCACACTTGTTGAATTAATCCCCATTTCCTTATCTTTGTCTTTGTCTTTATTCCCGTTTGTGTTTGTAATTGTAATGCTCTCAGCTTTCCTCGCGTGTCCGTGTCCGTGTCGTCTGTGCGAACAATCCGATTTCTTTCCTTTGTTTTCACTTTGATGTTGACTTTGACTTTGACTTCGTGAATCGGACTGCCAACTGCCTGAATTGCTGGACGGGACTCGTTTGTATTCTTTCAATGTCAGACCCAAAGACACGGCCCAACTCACCAGACATGGAACCATGTATGCCGGCTGGAAATTACAAACGATATATAAATACGATATAATAAATATTAAGGGAATAAGCAATACAGGAAATCAATGTGCGTCAACTGTCAACTTCTTACAATCCATAAATAAGGATCCGGATCATTATGCTGAACGAAAGCAGCCAGACCAAAGAAAATCCCCATGAAGGCTGACACCACACGCCAAATTCTCCACTGAGTATGAAAACCAAGAGGACAAAGTAGTCTCTTTTCCCTGTTTTTCTCATCATCGGATCCAATTGATCCAGTGGAATTTGAATTTGAATTTGAAATGAAGTCTTTGTTCACAAATATAAATCTGCTCTTCTCCTCCGATTCCGATGCGTAGAATTCAAATGGGAACAACATGATCTCTATATATATTGTATCTGTAGCTTTCAACTTGCCTCTGCCTCTATGCTGTACAGGAGTACAGGTACACAAACTAAACAAAAACAAAAAATATCCACGTATATTTACTATACACTAATTTTAATTTTAATTATGATTCCAGTTAAATGTATAGAAATGAATACAAATATTTGTAATTAGTAAGGTATATATGAACATTTCATTGAAGAGTGCAACTGATTATCAGATACTAATTCTTAATTGCATAGCCATAATATGCAGTAGCGATAAATACATCAATACAGATAGTACTTATTGTGAGTGATTAGATTGCGCGAAAATTGGACGTTGATATATGTTAATTTTTTTGTTGCATTTTTATGTACATATTTTGGGACCGTGTGAACTTTCAAAGCAATCACAGCTGTCCTGCCTGTATACAAAGATAATATTTATATTATTTATATTATAAGATAATGTCCAGTAATTATCGTATAGAAAGTTTCTACTAGAAACAATACAAGATACACAATACACAATCTGACGCTACATAAAATAATAAAATAATCTTGACTCCGGACTTTTCCTTTCTGTTTCCAAATGCGACAGTAAAGTATTATTTTAATCTCTCATTTTCTCATTAGCACTGCGATGCGATGCGATGCGATGCGATGTGTCATCCTGGATGACTCATCCAATATTTACAAGTAATATACGATTTACAAGAATGATTGGGAAAATTGATCAATGACAACATCATCCAAGTCCGTTAAACCCGTTAAAGACAAAGGGAATTTCCATCATTTCCACAGTCATTAGAAAAAGGAGGATTTTTATTGTAATTGAATTCCCGCAAATCTGCCGTATATTCCTTATTGCTATTGCCATTGGAAAACCAGATTAATTTTCAAAATCCCCAATTCCAAATTGAAATGCACTAATGCACAAAAGGAAAAGGAACAGAGTTCTTGATTTCCTATATTTCCTTATTATTTTTGTTTTTGTATACATCGTAAGATTTACAGTCAAAACTTTCCTTTTCCTTCAGAATTTCAGAATTGCAAAGATCCTCATGATCATTGGTGATGAGGACAAAACTTCCACAAAATGCCCGAGTGATAACACAAACTTTTACTATTGTATATTATCTGTGAGGACATTAACGACAGTAAATACTATTTAAATACTCTGTGTGAACGCGCCTCTGTGGGGGAAAATTTCTAGGAAAAAAACTCGACTTGCACACACAAGTCCACGGAATTTTTGTTTATACATATAGATACGATAGCTCTCGTTAAAATTTTGTCCACGTACGCAGTTAAAATGAAAACTTAAATGAAACTAAACGTAAATGCTGTATACATACTAGAAGCGAGACGTTGGTATCCAATCCATGGTATCCGAGTATCTGTATCCGGAGCGGATAGATACGGATTTCATATTGCCGACCTTTTTCGGATAACTTTGGATACGGATACGTATTTCGTGGATACGGATGGATACGGATATAGTCTTTGGATATTGATGTATAAAATTAGAGAAATGAATTTTCCGTTTAAAATTAAGAGTTTGGAATTTAACTTTCAAAACGAGGATGAAAGGTAAAAAGGTTGCAAGAAGCGATGAAAAAGGTTTTACAGCCTATATTAGTGCTTCTTTCTGTAGGATACACACACATACCCACACTGTACTCAAAATCCTCTTTTAATCTCTTTTTCTCTGAAAAGCCACCTAATACAAAGGCTAATTGTTCAGCTGCAAATGAAAAAGGAAAACTTAGATGATTCTTTCGTTCAACGTGGCCTTTTTGACAACTTAAATCAACAACTAAAACCAAACAACTAAAATCAGAATAAAATATTGTGAATAAATTTGATTGAAAATTTTGGAAAACGGGCGTATCCGTATTTATCCGAATTTTTCGGATACAGATATCATTTTTTTTAAGAAAGTATCCGAGTTATCCGGTTATCCGAAATGTCGGATAAGATTCGGATATGGATTGTGGCTAGATTTTTTGGTTGGATACGGATACACCATTTGCCTATATTTCTCGCCTCTAATACATACCCTATAAATTGATACTGTGCGTACGGAACTGAAAATACTATAAAAAAAACACACACACAATAAATCCTTTATGAATAATGATAAAACTATGCTCATCATATGTATATTTACATAATAATATACAGAAATTGACACGTGTGAGCACTTGACCCTCAAATAAGACCATGTGACCTTATGCACACATATAGATTGATATTGTAGAAGTCAGCTGTGTTGTAGACAGAGTATAGAAAAACAAACGAGGAGAAGGATTCCGCGGTGTCAACACGCACATCAAGAGCAATCAAGAGGTGTGAATTTTCATAAATTTCCTGGATATTTACAGTAATTATATAGGGTCTGTTTCTAAAGTCTCAAGACTGTCAGGCGGTCTGGAAGAAAGCAGAAAAGGGGGCGCTTTTGCTCAATC
>JAIUND010000656.1:0-58843 GCA_034699125.1 Gisinianus flammeolus
TGACAGCTGATGGGTGCAAGTAGGATGCAAGAATTGATGAACGTCATCCATAGTTTTGAGGCTACACATTTACACATGCAAATTCAACTGACTCGTTTTTGAGGACTTTGTGATGAACACTGATTGTGAGTGGAAAATGAGTTCGAATTTGAATAAATCACTCCAGTTCCACAACGGAAGAGAACAAAAAACGAACGATAAGCACAAACTGTCGTATGAATGCGATTGTTAAAAGTTAAAATACTAACTAACTATCCAGTCTTAACAATAAATTGTATACATATGTGTATACAAAATATTAAATATACATTGTAGTTAGCTGGTATTCGTATAATGTATGCAAAAGTTAAATGACTTTCGGGCTTCGACTATGTCAACTATGTGTATAGTTTTGTACTGTCAGGTCTATATATTGACTACTATTGACGATAAAGAACTTATTGTTAGTAAATACGTTGTTTTAACTTTTTACTTTGTATCAAATCACATTTTAGGCGTTAGAGATAACAGCCGTGTAATTATTATTATTATTACTATCCTACCCTATTTGGTTTTTCAACCTGTATTCAAAATGTCACATTATGAAAACAAATAATACGTAACATATTTTTTTGTACAAAATGATGGAATCAAGATGAAACTATACGTGTTGAATAAATGAAATCTTTGTGTTTCTACAGTTTTATACGGCACATATTTAAACATTTAACTAAAGACAGAACTCTCCAATACTGTTTTCATATACTCGCAAATGCTAAAAGTAGATTTCAACTCAAAATATACTTTTTTTAAATAAAAACTAGATGAAAATAAGGGACTTGTGTTTTTTTATTTGTAGAAATTCTCACCAGTTTCAGCAGGACCATTTTCCGAATATTCGGAAATGTCGGTAAAAACCGTTCAAATGATTATTTTGAATTTTGATTACACAGTAAAGTGGATTAAATTAAAAATTGAAAATCTATTGAGCCAAAATCCATTCTCGGGCGTAGGCAACATTGGCCCATCCGGATGGATAGTGATATTCGGCACATGGAGTCATCGTATAACTGGTAATTCCGGCAAGATAAGGTCGATTATCACTTTTCTTGCACACCAAAGGACCTACAAAAAATCAATCAGTCCACAGTTTATTAGTAAAATCCCTCATTTATATTTATAGATGAATGTCAAGTTCAAGGAAACTGAATGTTTATTTTCTCACCACCGCTGTCACCCTGTAAAACCAAAATGAAATAATAAAAACTGCTTACAACCACAAAAAACGGATCAAGAAAATGAATCTATTTGTATGTATTTTTGACATTCAATTTCTTTTCCTTACATTGCACACAGAACGTCCAATTTCTCCTCCAGCGCAAATCATCCTGTAATTTTATTTTGTCATTGACTTGAGAATTGTAATTTATTTTCAACTAACGATAAATTGGATTGTCAAAAGAAAAAAGGTATTCGAAAAGAATCGGAATTCTACTTACCTCTCTGTGATCCCCCAAAGAATTTCTCCATAGATAGCTGAACATTGAGAGCGGGAGACGATTGGCAATGTGATTTCCTGGAGGATATTTGGAAGTCCAGAGTCTGCAGTGGTTTTGCCCCATCCGCTTGTCACACAATCCCCAGATGCTTCAGCATCCGCCAGAGCCAACGGTAACGGTTGGATATTTTGATTGAAAATCAAGTCACTCGATAACGTGATTACGGCATAGTCCCAATCAATATTTGCTCTATAATGAAATAATTACATAGTAATTAAGTAAATAGTAATTCTTTAGACTTTAGAGCAGTGACAGATTTCAACTTTCCACAGCTACACACTAAATGATGTGGTACTGATTTAGCGTCAGTCAAAAGAAGTTTTTTTCAGCTCACGCATCCCAATTTGGATGAAACACTGCGGATTTCCATTGTCTGATTTGTTCAACTCCTGAATCAACTTGACTCAGATCATGCTCACCAGCAACCACACGATTTGAAGCGATTACCTGTGCATGTACAAGAAAATTAACAATCCTTATATATGTACATAGTTTAGTTTAGTAAGGATTCCTTACTTGGCCATCGACGCAATGTGCAGCAGTCAAAATCTAAACCCACACAAAAGCAACATGTTTTAAAATTTAAATGAATGACACAAACAAAATTAATCGTGTACTTCTACGTTTGGTATGTGTATTAGTGAATTGGAAAGTTACTTTATTTGGTGCAATGATTGTTCCACCACAAAAATGAGAGAACTGAGTTGCGGATCTGGGTGCTTGAAGTGAGACTTGATGGGGATGTGAATTCTTCACGGCATCTTGTCCTCCAACAACTCGACCTGAATACAAATCGGGAACTCGGGGTCTGTTCTGTCCTTTGTCCGGGTAGGCTGGAATATTCCCATATACAAAATGATATTAATTCCCGAATTCATCAAGTCCCCCACATGTTTACACTGTATTCATTGTATTAATTTAATAAAAGTAAAAGTACATATACAAATTCAAAACACAATATGAAAGGAAAAACATATCGTCTGTTAAGTTCACAAACGAACTATAACGATTTTCCTTAATTTGCGGAAATGCTACTACTGCGTCCGTCTTTGTGGGTAAAATTCTGAAAAAATTGAGAGTGACAGAAAAGGTCATGGCAGACAATAATGTCTCCAGACCCAAAACTCCATCTTGAGCCCTTTAACCTATGGAGCAGGTCAACGAAATTAAGGAAAATAATTATAGTTCGTTTGTGAACTTAACAGACGATATGTTTTACAAAAATTCTTACACAAGGCAGCTGCAATAAGGCAAGCTAAAATAAAAACTTTCATTATTTTTTACTCTCTCTCTCTCACAATGAAAAAAACTGGAGGTCTGGACAAGACAATTTACTGATGGATATTGAGATCCAAGCGAATCAATTACAGACTATTTAAAATATTAATCTGAGATTAATAATCTCACCTTTTCATTATGCTAGATTTGATCCTTGAAAAAGAATTTGATTGATTTGAAATCAACATGTACAATTACAATTACAATTCCACACTTCACACGTTCTACGTTCAGCTCAATAAGTAGACTCTTTTTTCGTATTGTAAAATCATTTGCAATCCACGAGATTACAGATATAGCATCGACATTGCATTGGAGAAAAAACTTGATTTACTTACATAAATATTTACGTACCATTTTATTTTGTCAATAAAATTCTTATTACGTGTTCTTCATTTTTTTTATAAATACTTGTATGTGCATAACGAAAAATCGGTCATCCATCATTACTGAAATCCATCACTTTGACATTGAAATTTCCTTATCTCTCCGATTCTCCAAATGCATATATTTTCCTTATTCAACTAATTAATAATGACAATTTCTGTCAACCACTAAATATCAATTGTACAATAAATATTCAACTCTCGTACTGATAAAAATTACGCTTTCGGCCTCGTCTTTTGTAATGTGTTTGCATATAGTTTAAAAATATTAGGTTTCAAGTTCAATCCTTAAAAACTGTAATGTTTACGCGTACAACAAAACTCGGTTTCATATTTTCCATACGTCAAAATCTGAGTGTATTTTGACGTGGGTTGAAGTAGGTACGTATACCTACATTTTAAGTTTAATGGATTTTAGGAAAAACACTTCATTTTCCGGTGGGTCAGTAGTTTGTATATAAATATACTCGTATGTACATATTTCTCCATCACAAGATCAAAGATCGTGCGTGATTTGTCGTAAATCAAAGTGAATTTTTTCGGTTTTTTCTTTTGTTTCCAAAAGCCGAAAAAAGCTGAAATTTTGGAGAAATGTTCGTTCATAATTTTAATCGGATCCGAGTGTGTATATAAAATCATTAATGCTCATGACGTCAAAAAGTTCAATTTAATGTAAATTGTAAGGTAGTCTTAATAAAATCTCATCATTGTACAATTTAAAGTTGCAATTAATAATTGCCAATTATACGATCTGGCAGAATGTTCTGAATACCCCGAATCAAAAATGATAGCTGTGTGGAGAAAGTGGAAAAGGGATGAGTATAAAACTGACAAAATTGGAACCTTAGCCAGTAGTCACTGCGTTTACAAAATAATGGGTATATAATGCTATATTTAGAGTGTTGCGATAACTTTTATTTTGCTTTGTTTTCACTTTCACTTTTTTTTCACTTTGCGCGCAAATTAATACGTGTATTTATAGTAGAGAGGATGCACAATTTTTTTGTTTTTCATTTTTTCATTTTTAGAGTCCGGCAAAAGAGGAGTGGGATCGGTCGATTTTGAATTTTCATTGAACTTTCCGTTCATGCCTTTTCGCTTCTTCTCGTTTCAAGTGGTTAATCAGACGAGAAGCGACAAGGCATGAACGGAAAGTTCAATAAAAATTCAAAATCGAACGATCCCACTCCTCTTTTGCCGGACTCTAAAAATGAAAAAATGAAAGCAAAAAAATTGTGCATCCTCTCTAATGAATTTGAATTTGAATTGAAATTCGAATTCGAGTTCGAATTCGAGCTGGAAATGTATGTCGAAATGTACGAGTACGACTGATGTGTGGATTTGAATTTGGACTCGAGGTCAAAGGTGAATATCCGACAGGAAATCTTTGCTTCATATCCCATCGTAAATGTGTTTACGTGTTTTATCCCAACCGCTGCCGACTATTGACTAATCTACTGAGTGTAATGATGTAATGTAAATATGTATGTACGTGTGTAATCATCATTCACTATGTTTTGATTTTATTAAATGGAAAATTATATGAAATGAATCCGAATTTGATATCAAATTTTGTATTATTTTCATCTCCGTAGTTGTAATTTAAGTATGTCCAAAATTAGCGGGTGTTGACATTACTGATATATAATGATAATGATTTTTATATATATGAATAGAAATTTGAAGGCAAAAAAAAATTCCCTTCATGGACGTGCAAATCGGGTTTATTATCGTTTGGTGTTGTCTGTTTGTTGATCTGTCGTGTCATTGTCATCATTATCCAGTTTTCTGTTTCAACTTGTTTACATTCAGTTCAGTGGCTGATGACTCACAAACTCACAAACTCACAACACAAAACACAATCATCCGAGCTCTCCGTTACTCATTAAATACAAAGGAAAAATCACTCAAGCGTCTGCCATTTAGATTTATACATAGAGGAAATAAAAAGTTGTCATTTCATTTGTAATCTGACACTCTGAGACTCACATTGACTGACTTTTGAGAGTCAAATTCTCTCTGCCCGAGAGTACAAATTACAAATTACTATACAAATTTAATTAAAACAAACACAAATTCTCATCGTCCACAACAGAAGTGACTGACTGGAAGCAGCAGCCGCAGCAGCATCAACGCAAGCAACAAAACACCAGAAACATCACGCATCAAAAGTCATGCACACAAAAAAACTACAAACTATACAAACTTCAAATCAAATCAGGCGAACATTTGCATTTTTCAAATGAAATTCGCTGTGTAACATTTTGTCCTGTTTTTTCTTCTCCGTATAGAATCTGGTAGAATAAATCCTTTTTTGGCTTTGGCTGGACTTGGACGACTGTAATTAAGTTCTGAGTAGCTCGAGTCTCTCTTCACATAAACTGACGATGAGCAATTTAAATTTTACAGAACACAACATATACAGATATTTTGCCATATGCAGAAGGAAGAAGGAAAAGAACAATGGGAGATTGAGAAACTCAGAGCGTTCAAAATAGCATATTGTTTCGTTTTTAAATGGGCTAGTTTTTTTTTCTCCATGTTGTAGGGCAATGTTAATTCTCTTTTTCTATTTTTTATTGTTGTCTCGTTCCTTCGCTTCCTAATGACACCACTTACGAGTCTCACACACACTACGACCATTAGATAATTTCTATATCTATAGAAATGATTTACTGTCATTGTGTGTGTGTGTGTGTGTAAAATTGTAGTCATCTCATATCGTCAGTTGTGGACTCATGTATTTAAGTTCGTGAGTGTAGTGTGCATGCATATTATATGGAATATGGATGTACAGATGTATCTGTAGATGAGAACTATAGGAGAAGGATTGAATTTGAAAGTGGATGCTCCAACTCTCCGCCATTTGCTATACAAAAAGCACATACATCTAGGCAATGATTTCCAGTAATATTCTTCAACTCGTTTTAACTATCTTGTAATCGTCGGCCAGTGCTGCTGGGACTCTCACAGTCTCATCGTCAGTCGTCAGTCTATACGAGAGAAGATGAAGAGTTGATAAAAAAAAATATATGTATTAATAATAATAGGACGGAGAACGGAGGACGAGCACATCTGTATACTCTGTGGATTGTGGATTGTGAATTGTGAATTGTGGATGATGAGATGAGAGTCATCGGCAAATCTTTCAAGTATTGTTTGAGTGACAGAGGGTATAGGGAAATTTCTTCAAGTCTATAAAGTGGAGCCGTCGTAAAAAGTGTTGGAGCAGTATAGAAAGACAGAGATACAGACACAGACACAGAGTTTTCAAAGTTGAAGCAAATGGATGAGCCATTGTTTTCAATAATAATTTGCATTCACATTCACATCCACATCCACACATAACTATTGGCAACCAGCAGGCGTGGATATTCTCTCGCTTTAATGTAATATCTCCACATCCCGTAACTTAACACACTTACACTTCCCTCCGACACAGCCGCAGCTCCACCTCAACAAAGAAATAAAAAAATTCCCAAAAACTAAAACGAAAACTATCAAGTTGCAACCAAAAATGATTGTACGATACTTATGTATTGTTTTTACCTGACTCTCTCTTTCTCTCTCTCGCGCTCTCTCTCTCTCTTTCTCACGTCCAGACATTTATTGAAGTCTTTGAATTATAAGTCATAAGCCACAAGGTCATTCGTCACTATCTCCAATCTTGTGACAGCTGAAAGATGTTTCTCAAAATTTATGTACAATTTTATTGGAATATGACGAAAATTCATGAAGGTTCTCGCCAAAAAAAGAGAGAAAAAATCCCATAGATGAGATGAAAACTATTAAATAACATGGGGAAATGAGAATAAAAGCAAAAAGCTTTTAAGTCCAAACACTTTGGACTCAGAGTTTTGAGAATGTGACGACAGATAAAAGGAAAACGTTCTATTGCCTATCATTTAAGTGTAAGTAGATCGTCTCCATGTTCGTTCTTTTCTTTTCTTTTCTGCTCTTCTCTTAAAATCTCATTTCTGTTCATGTTTTTATCGCTCTCGATTGTAAATTGCCAATTCCACTTTCCTGTTTTCCTCCTCCTTTTCCTTTTCTTTTGTACTTATTGATAAGAAGGGATATTTAAAATTTGTCATGTTCGCATTTTCATTATCTCCTCAGGTTTTTTATAGCTCATTTAACAGCTCCATTGAAAAAGTTGCAAAAACAATTTGTGTGCAAATCTTGGATTTACTACAATACAATGGACAATTGCCAAAGAGATGAATTGAAATTGAATCCATTGAACGTGTTCTCACCTTTTCCACGCCGTACGTTGTGAAGTAAATATCAAATTTATTCTTTATTCTTGAATCCTCGTCATTTCAAATGCGGACTTGCTTACAGTTTACAGAGCTTTAGTCGTAATTTATGACTTGTGACTTGTGATTTCATATTTGGACTTCCATAATCCCTCTCTCTCTTCTCTCTCTCATGTATTACGAGACTCGATGTAACAAGAATAAAAATAAAATAAAATGTAATATCCTGGACCAATATAGGGAACGAACGAGAGGAGTTGGTTGGGAATGAAGGGAAGCTCACGATCTCCATATGAAAATGATAAGATTAAACGTAATGTTAAATCATATGATGATGATACGGGGGAGGGTTTTATGTTTTCAGTTTTCACCCTGTGTGAAATGTGAATGCACTTGTCAGTTTCCGTGTGTGTAGACTTGAGTATTGAGTACCCTCCGAATATAATACTATCTATGTACTACATATTACCATTCTACTATCTACTAATAGCCACATTAACCAAGGAGAGACGAGTTCAATCCTGTATATTGAGGATCCCTTGGGAAAACTCACAGTACTTTGGGGTTTCAACTTCCCTTCACACACACACAAACACACACACACATTTCCATGTCCATGTTCATGTAATGTTCTGCTCTGTGCTGTGCTGTATGTTGTGTACGCGTATTAAAAAATAAAATATGTGGCCCTACGGAGAACACTTTTCAACTTTTTCCCAACTCCTCGACATCCACATCATGTTACATTCAAAAAGGCTCTTTGGTGCAGAGAGAGAGAGAGAGAGAGAGAGATTGTATGGATGGAGGAGGGGTGGGTGACTATAGGAAAGCGAGTGATAGTGATGGTGATAGTGAGAGGACCCCATTCAGAGTTGGATCCTTGGGTGTTTCTCTCTCTCTCTCTCTCTCTCTCTCTCTGTCTCCCATGTGTAATAGTGTATATGTCTCTCGTTGTTAGTAACTGTTGTGGGAGATTCCTTCTCTCTCCTCTCTTTGTCCGTCTGTGTCTGTCTGTATGTTGTGAAGCTTGTTAGACTGTATTAATTGTTGGCCACCCAAAGCGATTGTCATTCTCCGGTAGGATCCAAAACTCCAACAACCAACAACCAACACACAAACTGCCCGTTTGAGGCGAGAAACGATCATTTACAGCCTCGGGCTATTCATATCCTCGCCTTGTTTTTTCCTTCTCCTCACCTTCTTCATCTTCTTCACCGTCTCTGTCTCCTTCTATCCGTCTTTGGGAGAAGAGAGAAGAAAGAAGAACATTTCCTATTTCGTATTGTATTTTCTCTACACATGCACACAAACTAAACTCCCTCCAGTCTTCACAGTGCACAGAAAAAATCCAGCATCTTTCTTGACCATCATCAAGTTGTTGTTGTTATTATTGTTGTTATTATTATTATGGTAGAGAGCTTTGGAGATGCGTTTTTGGGGACGATTAGGAGAGTCCTTGCGTGGAGATTCCACACGCATTAGATATTACTCGACTCCTACTTCTACTCCGTCTCATCACTACTGTAAACTGTGAAGAGAGAGAGGGAGAGAGAGAGCCGACATGCCGAGATGCTCCCATCCCATATGTACATGACAATTCCACATTATGAACATGCTAAACACCTTGAAACTCATTACGATTACTCCGCGGCTGGCTTCCATGTACATTGTATGTATGTACATTGTGGAACGGAAGGAGGGGACTCATCGTCAGACACGTACCACAGGTGTCGGCCATTATCTTTCGGGCAATTTCCCTTCCTTTTCCTTTGCTCCCTTCATGTCCATGTATTATGTAATCGTAATCGTAATGCCTTATGAGTAATTTCACAACGTACACATTTAGCCTTCATATAATAATCGTATCGTCAAGTGTTCGTGTGGTGTGGTGGAGGGAGCAGGGCCTCTTTTACTGATACTGATATAGGCTGACTTTATAATTTCCATGTGCTCCGCTCCAACTGGACTCTTCTCTACTCTCTCTGTTTCTGTATACACACTCTGTACGTAATAAAAAAAGTTTTGCTCCGCTGTGAGCTTCATCAGATAGTTTTTTGTACAGATTTCCTCTCTCTTCTGGCTATCATATGCTGCTTCCTACTCACAAACAAGTTTAATTGTTCTTCTTGGAGAGTCTCCGTGTAATTTGGCGACTTTGTCTTCCTTTTTTGTTTCGACTTTTTAGAGTTTAGATGGGAAGAAAAAATAGCGAGGAAGAGACGAGAATTGGGCATTGAGTTATAATGAGCAACTATTAACTGCGTTATGTTATGTCTTGTGTCTAGTGTTATGTGATTCGAGAGGGAGAGAGAGAGAGTGAGAATGAAAGAAAAATCAGAGCTACATTTGTGTGGGTACGGTAAATGAGAAGAACTCCATGGAGACACACACACACACACACACGACACGGGACGTATAATTGAGCATAATATCATGAGGAAACTCATCCGCGGAAGAAAAAAACGAGGAGAAAAAGAGGGAACACGAGAGAAAAAAAGTTGCTACAAGGAAGCGAGAGACAAAGGGACAGACAATGTAATAAAGACAAGTTGATCGTTCGTCGTTCGTTCGTTCGTTCGTTGAGGAGTTGGAGAAGATGTGAACTGTGAGTGAGTTGATAGTCGCTCGCTCCAGTGTTGCAGGCTCCTTCTCTCTCTCTCTATTCCATCGTCCTTTGAATGTAGCTCGAGTCAAAGTCCTTTCCGTTTTCGTACAATATCCAACAAGAAGGAGAATGAAAAGGAAGGAGAGTATCTGCTGTATATAACTATGAGATTTTTGTTCAAATAGAATAGGAAAAGATCTGAAGGAGGAGAAGCCACAGAGAGAGAGAGAGTGAGAGAGAGAGAGGAAGGAGTTGGATAGTAGAGAGTGAAGGGAAGGAAGGAGAAGAAGGCTGACAGGAAAGTTGGAAAGGAAATGTTATGGGAAACGAAACGAGACTCATTATCATCGTTCGCGTTCATCACAAAGTCCACAATGTCATTTCGATTTTGTGAGGGATTTATTTGTGACTGCGTCTTTATCTCTCTCCCAAAGTCTCACAATCTGTACAGCCCAAACAGCTCCTGCTCTTCTCTTCCTCCATCTTCTTCTCCTTCCACAATCCACATCCACTTCTATCGTCTATCGTCTATCGTCTACCGTCTCTCTTCCTTCGTCGACTATCTGAAACCATCGTTTTCTGGACCAACACCCCAAATCAAACTGGATCATATATTTTCCTAAATTCTACCGGGATTACTTTTCTGTTCTCTCTCGTTCTCTCTCTTTGACTCTGACTTGACTCAAAGTCCAGGGCTTTGTTCCTTTTCCCCTTATACAATCTGACTTCTTCTCTTTCTCTTTCTCCTTCTCCGTCTCCGTCACCGAGAGCTTTGACTATATCTTGAATGGAGCGTCAACCTAATACATTTCCTACATTATTACACACATGTGCAGGGTGAACACAAAGCACCCATTCCTCTCTCCATTCTCCATGGCAAATGAAAAACGAGAAAAGAGTTGCCATCCAAGAACTCAAGAACAAGGAGAAGAAGGAGCTCAAATAAAATGCAATTCAGCAAGGGAGATTTCCAACTTGAACTTGTAAACTCGAATCTTCTTCTTCTTCGTCTTCTTCTTCTTCAGTCTGTGGTCCACTTTTCAATCCCATCCTCAAATGCATATGCACCCACTCTCTGTAGCATCGTGTGCCTATATCGTACACATGTGGATACAGAACAGATACAGGATACAGAATACAGAAAACAGAGAACCGGGGGGAAGATTTCATTAGTCATTGGAATTGCACTAAATTTAATCTCAATGAAATAGAGTTTGGAAAACTCCATGTAATTTGATTGTCTGTTCCTCAAGAGAAGGAGGAAAAAAAATAGATTACTATTGCTATTTCCATTGACATTGCCATTGCGGTGATGTGTGTGTGGTGAGCTGTTGGTTGCTTGTGAATCCAAACTCGTACTAGTTTTTTGGTTTTCCAGTCTCGACTAATAAAATGAACATTTTCTGGAGCAATATGGGGCTGCATAAGCTGGAGAGGAATTGGATAAGACGAAGAAGAAGAAGAAGAAGAAAACGGAGACACGAAACATGGTTATTCTTATGGCTACTAAGCGGATTTACATGGAGAAAGCATGTTAAGTCTCATCTCGCAATCCAAATTCCCAACAAACTCTCAAACACACACGCCAAAGACACATTTCCTTCCAGGAGAAGAAGAAGGAGAATCTGCAATGCTAAAAGCATTAGGTAAAAACAAAATGTTTGAGAGAGAGAAAGAGAAAGAGAGAGAGAGTGTGTGTGTGTGTGGAGATTGCAGATGGAAAAGTGTGTTGGAGTCCATGAAGAGAGGACTGTTACTGTTACTGTTGCCAACCGAATTCGAGTTCGAGTTCGAATACGAATACGAATTTGAGATGAGCATCTGGCTGAGAGAGAGAGAGAAAGAGAGAGACTATAAGTGAGGAATTCATTGGATAGAAATCCGACCCGAATAATCATGAGGATTAAATGAAGTAAAATGAAAGTTGGAGGAGGAAGAATAGGGAAAATGAAGAGAAGAGAGAGAGAAAAAGAGAGAGAGAGAGAGTGGAGGAAAGAGGGAGTTTTGGATTTGGATATGATATGATACAGACGATACGATATTGGTTTTGAACCATCATCATTCTCCTACTTCCTACTCAACTCATACGCGTACGAGTATTCTTAGTCTCCCAAAGCCGAATCCGAATCCGATATATAATGTATGCAGCACATTTACGGGCAACAACTCACACGGCGAAACCGTCAGCTGCAACTGAACTCCAAAAAATCGGACAGACTCTCTCTTTCTCTTTCCTCTCTCTCTCTCTCTCTTTGACTCAAAATCCAAACTGTTTCCTCGTCCTCATCTCATGATGCTCTGGTTGTACATAGTATATTTGCAGTAGGAGTAGCTTTGGTCCTCTCTCTCTCTCTCTTTCTTTCTCTCTCTCTCTCGTCCTCATGTTAGTCTGGGTCCTCACGTGTCCATGATGAATGATGCCTGATGCCCTTTCCATCTCATAACATCTCACGCTCCCACTTTTTTTCCCTCTCCTCCATGTTCCAAACACATAACACATAATATATAATAATAATACATATGACATACAGACAAAGTCTTATGGATATTTATACAATTTCAAGAGTCCCGTTATAGTCATAACTCTTCTCACATTCAGTCTTCAGGTTTTTGATACCGATATCAATATCGATATCAATACCAACAGCCATAGCAATCCATAACATATTAGAAACACTGTATCATATCGTAGTATAGTACTATAGTACATAGTGTGGATAGGCATATCCCATTTCGTAGGTGTATCCCCATATTTTCAGTGTTTTCAAACACTCTTCAAGTTCCTACAGCGTATAGATTATAGATTTGAGGCTCTCGTTTGTATTTCGCAACGAGTCCTTTCTCTCTCTCTCTCTCTTCTCATTCTCATCACAGTTTCTCTGCTTCTGCTTCTGCTCCCGTATATTGCATTAGTATCTCTCTTCACTCGCTCGCTCACTGGCTTGTTTCATCCTCTTTTTCAGACTATCCATCCAGGAATTGTCTTGAAAGAAACGGAAACGAAGCTCAGAGCACAAGAACACACTTCTTCTCCTTCTCTTTCTCTGTCGCCTTATCATCACGATACCTTCCACTTGAGTGTGTCTTCAACACATCATCCCCAGACTCTTCACCCACACGTCCCCTTTCTCTCTCTCTTTCTCTCTCTCTCTCTCTCTCTCCAGATTTTGTACACATCTCCAATCTCAAGTCTCTCGAGCCCATCCAGAAATGCACATTTTCTTCACACGAAAAATACTCAAAGAGAGACTTTTGACAGCCAAATCTATGAATTGTGCAAATTTCAAACGTTTTCTTTTTATTACAACCTGAATGAAAATGAAAGAAAAATCTTCTTCTTCTGTAGGCGAAAATCAATTTCTCTCCCCAACCTTCAATTCTTTCTTTTTTTCGGATTTCGTCTTAGATCTGGAAATCTGGAAATCTGGAAATCTGGACGGGGAAATTTTCAAAGGTCGGTTTTTTTTGTTGGAAATTACGGGAATTTGCATACGCAATTTTTGATGGAGGAATTCAAATAATTGCTCATTGAACATTGAGATTGAAAGTGGTTCGGAATACTTACAAAGAAGAATAAAAAGAAAGAGCGAAGCTGAAAAGGTAGTTAAAAAAATCCACTTGATTCGTGGAAGTGATGTGATTCGGTTCCTGATGTGAAATGATGATGGTAAGTTAAATGGTGCGAGATGGGGAAGAATCATATCATCTGTAGGGAGTGGAGCAAGGAGGAAAGTGCATAGTTAATAGTGAGGATTTACAAACAAGGAAGAAATTAGAATAGAAAATAGGGAAATGAATGGGTAAATCGGTAAATGGGTGATTTTATGAAGGAGCTTTTGGGATTTGGAATGAGAGGAGAGGAGAAATGGCTTGTTTTGGGTGGTCATGGAGGAGAGAGAGAGAGAGGGAGAGTTTTTGAATTTCCAGTTGGATTTTGAATGTAAATGTAGGTACATTCGTAGTCGTATCCGTACAGATTCTACAGATATGTATGTGTATGTGTACTGTGTAGAGTTGTAGAGTACTGGATAGAGTGAGAGTGAAGTGGAGTTTGTTATTGTAGCTGAAGGAACGAGTCATTCAAATCATAGCATCTCAACACTTTGTTTTAAAACGAGGTAAATGTACAAGGAGATTTTGGTTTTTCCATCATACACATTCAACAGAGAGAGAGAGAGGAAGAGAGAGGAAGAGGAAGACACAGTTGATATCCATCATGTCGGAGGTTGACGGGAAGGAACGAGAACGAGGATTCAAAACTGGAGAAGGAGAATAAATACACATACTACAGATAAGCATAGCAATGGGGAGTTGCATCAACCAATCCAATCCAATCCAATGATGAGTCCAACACACAAATACACATGTAAATTTACAAATGATCCTCATCCTTAGCTTTTGGTGGACGGACACGGAAGGATCTTCAAATTCAACTTCATCTTCTGCAAAGTCTCTCACACTCTCTCCAACCAACACACATAAACACAAAGTAACAGTGAGCAGTTGGCAGTTACTCATATATATACTCCCGGCTCCAGTTTTGCCTCGTGCCATCGCCATCGCCATCATCATCGTCAGTAATCATTGTCATCCTTTTTACTGCCCCTCAAAGTCCCAACTTCCAACTTCCAACTTCAAACTTCCAAATTCCAAGTCCATTTCAGCTTCAACTTAACCTAAAATTCCTATTTCCATTTCCATTTCAATTTCCAATTTCGGCATGTGTTTTTTATTTATATTTTTAACCTTCGCCCCTCTTTAGTCACGGGACTTTGTTGTGTGTGAAACATAAAATTACATTATTACTCATTTTATTACAAAAGACGGCTCCTTTTCCTTTTACACATTTACACTCCTCTCCGCTTTTTCTTACAAAGGGAGAAAAGGAGGAAAAGAGAGAGAGAGAGAGAGAAGGCCTTTGAGGAGTTTTAAGTGTTGTTCGCTCATCAACACGGTCGGTGGACTGTATACGGATTTATTAAAGATTTAAAGTTGTCCCTTGGACGTGGAGGGATTACCTGGACGCCTGGACTGGATGCCCACACACAGACCTCACACAGAGGTCATCTCCACTCACCATTCTCCAGTACATACTTACATATACTTACGTACAAACATATACATCTTCTCCATTACACTTCCCATTAGCTTCTGTTGACAAAAGTTACAGGCGGAAGGTTTTTCTTCTCTTCCCAAAAACTTCACTGTGCGTTGAGTTGAGTTGAGTTGCTCTGAGCTAAACGAACGAACGAATGAAGGAAGTAAGCAGGGAACGGGAGGGAGAGAAAAAGAGAAAGAGAACATTGGAGTGCTTGTAATCTCAGTGTACAGCGTCAGTCTGTGTAGGATCGTGAGTGTGTGTGTACATAAAGAGTTGCCGCTGCTCTCTCTCTCTCTCTTTCATATACAATATACCAAAACCAAAAATTCTGTTTCGTATTATATTATTACAACACGAACAGGAACAGGGAATCTCTCTGCCGCTCTCTTTAACCTTTAACTGTGGAGATTTCAATCTTGATTTATCTTCCACCCAATTTCCGTCGTAAACTGTGAAATTGTGAACTGTGCCCATTTGTGAATCCATCGGTTTTATCTATTTATATATACACTGGAATTTAAAAAAAATCTCAACAGAGTTAAAGCGAAAGTGAGAGGAAATCCTGATATACTTACTGAAAGAGTACTGAACAGAGTTTGTGTGAACTTCGAGTGTTATATTTAGTGCGAGTAAAGTAAAAAAAAAAAAAAAGTGTGTGCGTTTTTCCACAATATTTGCAAGGATTGGATGATTTCGATTTCAATTTGATTTTGATTTGAATTTGGATGGAAATATGGAAAAGTTGTGATAGTGCACAGAGTGTTGGAGACAAATCAAAGGAAATAATGAGAAAATGATTGTTGAAGCTCAATTTTGGTCTCGTCTTGTGTTCCATCATCATCATCATCGGCATCATCTTCATCTTCATCGTCACGTCTCTCAATCTGATTCTCATTCTCGTTCTCATCGAAATATCGGAAATCGACAAAATCAAAATCCAAATCATCCGA
Source organism: Gisinianus flammeolus (assembly GCA_034699125.1). Taxonomy (NCBI): domain Eukaryota; kingdom Metazoa; phylum Arthropoda; class Collembola; order Symphypleona; family Katiannidae; genus Gisinianus; species Gisinianus flammeolus. The sequence goes on from JAIUND010000656.1 coordinate 16,118, forward strand.
GTCAGATTTAGCTGGAGCTCAAGAGAGGAAAAGAGTGATTTGATTAATGGTGAATTTATTGGTTGATCATTGGCGGTGATCAGTGTATGTATATGAGTGAGTGAGTGAGTGATAAAGTGAGTTGTTGTTGGTGTTGGTTTGGGTGGATGACGAACAACGAATGATGCGGGAAGAGTGCTGCATGCAACGACACACGAAACTCGCAACTCTTACTTTAGCATGTGTCTTCCTCTCCGTCACGTTAGCTCGTGCTAATTGGATGTAAGTCACACAACACAATACAATACAACACGACAAACAACATTCACCATTTCATCCTGTCAATCTCCTTTTAATTCTATTTCTACTTCTACCTGCTGTAATTCTTCCATCATGTCCTCTCATTGTCACTGTCATTGTCATTGTCATGACTCCCATGTTAAATCTCCAATATCCCAACATCCCAATAATAATAATAATAATAATAATTATGTGATTGTACTTTTAACTATTGTGATCATCGGAGTCGGAGAGAAAGGGAGATCCCAACCTTATTTTTTCCCAACCAATTTCCTATTGTACATCTTTGGATTTGGACTTGGAGAAACCTTTGTAGCGTTGTAGTATCTATACATTATTCGATGGAAATCAAAAGAGAGGGAATTTGGTATTTGGTAGTTGGAATTTGAGGATGATGACTAGTTGATATTCTATCTCCACGTCAGATTTCACATTACACATATGAGTTTGGGTCGAGAGCTGTTAGTTGGTTGGTTCAAATTTTCAGTTTCTGGATTTGATAGAAACCATGTGTGTAATGTGTATATGCTAGTGTATTATGTGTTCATGTTCATGTATGTCCTGTGGATGAAAGTTTATCTTCCCCTAAATTTTCAATTAATGGAAGGGTTTAATTAAATCGGAGGTTAGTCCTGAACTTGGAGTAAATTGCAGATCGGCATTCTTAGATGTCTGCCCCGTCTGACGCCCACTTAAAGTCTCTCGTGTCACGGTCCTCCACTACAAAAAACGTTAAAACACATTGATTACCAACTTTAGACAAATTTCATATAGCTTTTGGGAAAACATCACACACAACACAACACACACCACCACTCAAATTTCTGTATTACTCTCTAAAAAAACGTACACTTTCCCTCATGTAAACTCACACACACACGCACACACACATATTCACATAAGATATACAAATCCTGAAGCTACAGGCTAAATTGTTTTTACTACAACTACACATCTCCTTTACTTGACTTTACATATCGTAGATTACACACAGCCATGGACACACATTACATTACACATTTTCATTGGATGTGTACATGTACGCATTTTTTCAGTTGCTCCAGCATGCTCATGTCAAAAAGTTTCTTCTCTCTCAAGTTTTTCTCTTCTTCTGTAATACTCGCAGACTCTCTCTCTCTCTCTTTGACATGAAGTGTATACGTTACGTAGTTGCACGAGGAGGGAAAAAATTGGAAAATGACTCATTCGTCCTCACAATTACAATTTACTAGAAAATTACTGCCACGTCTCTCTCTCTCTCTTTGAGTACTGATATTTCCCTGTAGAAAATGAAGAACAAGCTCATGTTCATACGGAATACGGAGAGAGAGAGAAAGAGAGAGGAAAATGGAATAATTACGAGGCATTACACAATCTGAGCACCAAATTATACACTCGCTCCACTCTCAACACACACCTTTTCCTTTTCCCTCTCAAACTCAAATTGTTCTTGTGGGCTGCTGAGGATAAAAAAAGTTCTACATGTTGTTCCTCTCTCTGAGTCTCTGCCCGTGTATTTATGTACATACAGTTTAGACCAAACTAAAATGACAAAATGCATATGAAGACGACAAGAAATATGGGGAAATGAAGAGACGAGAGAAAGACTGTTGAAAAAATGAACGTTCATTCGTTCACATGTCCACATGAATGATTGCTAAACGAGGAGTCTGTTTTCTTCAGTCTCACATTGCCGACGTCAAATGACATCATGTGACGTGACATTTATGTCCTCATATGCAAAAATGTACACATTTTACATTCACATTCACATCACATCACATTATCTGCGTGTCCAGGCTTAAAATCCATATACATTCTTCACGTCAAGTGTCAAGCCGTTTGTTTTTTTTGGACTCTCTCTCTCTCTCTCTCTCTTGCCTTTTCGGTTTTCTATATAGCCAGCAAATCTCTTTCTCTTGTTAGTTTATTCAGCTTCACTTCTTGTGTCATCTATAATTATGTATTGAATTTTGAACTAGCACACAAAATCCAAAATTTGCATGGGAAGTAAAATGTCTATAGAATACAGATATTTGCAGTTATAGTGAAATATCTGTAAAGTAAATGAGGATGGTTTGTGGTGCAAGAGAGAGAGAGAGAATATGGAAATGGAACGGTGTAAAAAAAGAAAAAGAAGGATACATAAAATATGAAATGTATAGCAAGTCAGATTCAATTTAGTGAGTTGAGTTTTGACTGGAGCTCTCAAGTTTCATTAGAGTCAAGTTGGGAATGTTTTTCTTTGGAGGACGGGAAAAACGTTTATGGAGGTGAATGTAAATAGTAAAAAAATATCATAGTCAGAACGAACTCACCATTTCGAAAGTACAGTCAACAGTCAACAGTAAAGTTTATTTGGGTGGTGGTTGCTGTGGTTGTTGGTTGTTGGTTGTGGGAGACATTCGGTGGTTCCATTTCCATTTAGTCTTGTCTTGTCGAGGAAGACTAACGACAAGACGGAGTGAAGGCGAAGGCAAAGGCAAAGGCAAAGGCAAAGGCGAGATGAAGATGAATAAGTTGAAGTTTCAAGTGGGAAAAGTTATGTGTGAGTTCTCTCTCCGTGGATTTTGAGGCTCTGGATTCTGGATGGATATGGATATGGATGGATAGCGTGTGAATACGAATACGAATAAGAATAAGAATAAGAATAAGAATAAGCATGAGAATGAGCAGTATCTGCTTGTGCTGTGTTGGTTCGCTGGTTGGTTGGTTGGTTGGGAAATTGAGACAAAAGTCCGTCCGAGTCTCGCCACCAAGATACCTACTAATAAGTTTTATCACTCTCCGTCATTTTCATCTGCATACCAGCACTTAACTCGCGATAAGAAGATTCATTGTTTCTCTTTTGTCTCTCTCTCTCTCTCTCCTTCTCTTTAAATATTTCCATGTGAGTTTTCAAGGGTGTGTTCTTCCGTTCTCCCTGCTATATCTCACTGCAATGATGTAGAATGTAGAATGTTGAGTTCTCATGCAATCCAGCGTGGTGGATTTTGCTTTTTGCTTTGGCTCTTTTGGTTTGATTTGAATTTGAATTTTTCGGCTGTGGCTGTGGGGGAATTTTAGTGTAATCGCACCAACACTAACACACTCAAACTCCGAGTCAGAGTCAGCGTCAGACAAAACTAAATAGATACAAACAAAGTAAAAGTTATTCTTTACTCTGTACACAAGATGAGAGAGAGCGAGAGAGAGAGAGCGAGAGAAACCATCACATATTTCCTTATTAACTAAACGCAAATGAGTTTTCCCTTGTCGTGTGCGGAAATCCCCAAATTCCATCTGCAATAATTTACATGGAGATGGAGATGAGGGAAATGAAAGTTTATGGCAGTTTGTAATGCATTCAGATTTGTTTTCTCCCTTTCGCTCTCTCTCTCTCTGTCCCTCTCGCTCTCTCTCTCTCCTCAAGATAAATAGTGTAATTCGTAATTTGCAATTTGTAATTTATAATTGGAAATTGTGTGACTTTGTTGTTGATGTTGTTGTTGTTGTTGTTGGTTGGTTGGTTGGTTGGGGGGGTTAGTTATTTGGGGATCTCTTCAAATGGGCCTGCCAGCCTGGCGTCAGATCAGACGACGGACCTCATGCTCCCAGCTGGGGATGCACCCGAGAATCCTGATGAAGCGTTCCGAAATTCCGCACGTGTAGTTTGCGGTAATTTACCGGGTCTCGTTGCACATCAAGTGGAGGTTTGTCAACAGTTCCCGGACACTATCAAATCCGTCTCTGAAGGAGCCCGACGCGGAATCCGTGAATGTCAATACCAATTCAGGTATTTCATTTCATTTCCCCAATCCTCCCCTCATTTTTTTTTTGAACTTGAAGTTTGAAATCAAACTTCTTGAGAACATTCCCCAAGATTTTTTTAAGTACTTTTTTTGTGGTCGCAAAAAAAAGAAGAAAAAATTTCTTCATTTTGATGTACATGTGTGCTTTTTCTACATATTTGGTCTGTGACTTTTGAACGTGTAGACACGAGCGGTGGAACTGTTCAACCCGAGAGGATGACTACAGTGTCTTTGGACAAACTCTCACACGAGGTAATTTCACCATTTTTATGCACAAAAATCCTTCCTGTAATATCATCATCATCATATTCTATATTGGACGACTCTTCGTCTCCGTGCATACGAGAAATAAGCAAATACTTATTGAACATTGAACCAGGGAGGTTGTTTTTTCCCCATAAAATTTTCCCTACCAACTACAGAAAGTACCGACTATAGAATCTAAGGGATATCCCGAGTCAAAGACACAAACACACACACACACAGCAAAGAAGTCTATCATCTATGGCCTGCCTCCGTCACTCATGATGAGAGATCAAGCGGAGGAGCTGCGACTCAGGGAAAAACTAAAACTAAAACTAAAACTAAAACGGAAATATGCAAGCTCTAAATTCTAACCCAACAACTTTTTCTTTTTTTATCCGTCCACATTTCTACGTTTCTACATACTCAAAACCTTTACTCTTCTCTATTCTGCTTCTTCCATCTTCCAATCTTACATGGTCACATTAAAGAATTTTAGATGAGAATCCAGAGTCCATATTCGTATTACGAGTACATTCGTGTATGTGTAGCATGTGTATTACTTCATATCGTATGTGAATGCATATGTCCATGGATTGAATACATTACGAAGGAAATAGAAAAAAGTTTAAGAGTTGGGTGCTCACAGAGACAGAGAGAAAAGACCAAGATTCAAGATTCAAGACCCAAGACGAAGATCATGGGAAAAGTTTTTGGAGATGAGAACGAAAGAGAGAGTGAGAGAGAGAGAGAGAGTTTGGGGGTTTTTTAGTTTAGTAATTCTGGCTCACCCAAGCACAAGATATTTGAATATTATGTGAGTGTGCAGGAGGGCTGATTGTGAGCTGAGAGAGAGAGAGAGACTCTGAATTGTGAAAGAAGGGAACATTGAAGAGCTCCATGTAGGGAAAAGACTATTGAAAATCATTTAGCCGTAAGTTTATGAGTACTGACGCAAGAATTATCACTAAAGCCATCTCAGTCAATGAAGATTGGCTTAACTGGCTTCCTTGAAAGGGACGAACATGAGATTTCATTTGATAGCGAGTATATTTCATTCAACTGAAAGCCAAAGAGAGCCAAAGAGAGCGACTGCGACTCCAACTGCATTGACTCCTTGATCATTCTCTCATTCTTTCTCTCTCTCTCTCTCTTTCTATCTCCAGTCATGGTGCGGACAAACCCGAAGGTATCATATAATTTTGTATATAATACACTCTTGTACTTCGTGACAGTAGGACAACCACATGCAGAGCTCAGGTATGTCATCCTCTGTAGCCATCTAACTAGCTTCACCCTCTCTCTATTTCTCTCTCTCTCGCTCTATCATCTCCACATTTCATTTCTCCCATACAAGTCCTGGAGATTCCAAATAGAAGTAACCAAAAATATCAGTAGACGATGGAAATTCGACAGTAGAATTTAGAATGGAGAATCTCACTCACTTGTTTGCTCATGCTCATCCAGTTGATGAGGAGAAACCAAAGTTGGGAGAATCAGAGTAAATTGAGAGAGAGAGAGGACGAGAGAACGAGAGAGTGAGAGAGAGAGAGAGAGAGAAAGAGAGAAAAACTGATGAATATCTTGGTAACATTGAAAATCGCATGTAATTAATCCGATGTCGGATATTCAGAGTCAAATGAACCCGGTTCTTCAGAGGAAGAGATGTAGAAAGAGGGAATGTATAGTGAACAATTTTAAACCAAGACCAAAAACCGAGAGCTCGGGTCTTCATCTCTCATAGGCGGAGATTATTCTAAAAAGAGAGAGGCTGAATTTCCAGTGATGAAATATGCATGAATCATGTAGAAAGGTTTAACTTTAATAATGAGAGAGAGAGAGAGAGAGCGAGCGAAAGAGAGTAGAAACCACTTTTGTGTTGCCAGTTGCTGGAGAGAGAGAGAGAGAGAGAAGCAGTGGAATAATGTATGTGTTTGTATGTGTGTGTGTGTGGATTTTGAGTGCGTCTGTCTGTACGTAGACACGTGAATTTTGGTAGGAATAGGAATAGAAAATGCTGGTTGTGTTGTCGGATGACTATTCGATGCATTAGACAAACAGAAGAGAAGAGAAACAGGAAAGAGCAAACAGGGTGAGATCTTCTGAGCTTCTCGATCTCGTGGTTCTCTCGAGTAGATATACTCTCTGCCGATGTTTTTTGGTGGAACTTCCACCTCCAACAACCAAACCAAACCAAACCAAACGAAAGCAAAGCAAAGCAAGCGACCGACTTGTACCGACTTGATCCGTTGCCTGAGGTTCCGACCGACGAGGATGACGAGAGAGAGAGAGAGAGACGAGAACCGTAGTTAATGGATACGAATAAGCAAACATTCCTATTTTCATTCAAGATAAGCTCACAAGATAGAATTTTTAATGACATTACATGCATCACTAGTCGAGTCTTCATACAGTCACGAACCCAAATCCCTATGAAAACTCCAAACACACACACACTCCATTCCAAATTCATCCAAGTCTGTACGGTTTTATAACTATCGGCTGGAATATCGTGATGAAACTACTTACACTCACTCACTCACTCTCTCTCGCTCTCTCTCTCTCTAACTCACTACTTGTTAGTTGTTAGTTGTAACCTGGACTAAATGTGTACTCGACGCCATAAAATACAAGAAAATGTAATGCAACTGAAATGCCGTATCATTTCATATCCCACTTCACTCCCAACATATCCTACACTTGAACAGCATCAGGAAGAGCACAAACTACTACTTATTTTATTAGTCTCTCTCTCTCTCCCTCTCTCTCTCTCTCAATATTAACAGACACATAGACATGAGACAAGCAGACAGAGTATTATTTCTCCAGTCGGCCTCCGCGCATCAACAAATTATTTCTCTTTGTGAATGCTCATCCGCCTGAGTTGCCACCTAAATACGGTAAAAACCGTTACTGCTCCTGTTCCTGTTTGTTTCGTTTCCTTGCTTGCTTGCTTAACTTGCTGGGAGTCCATGTTAAATGGAATGATGCGGGTATACTTGTACTTGTACTTGTACATATGTACTTTGTATTTGAAACTCCTCATCACAAGTAATAAGTCCCAACTCATCAAAACCAAAACACAGCAGCACAACTCCCAAACTTCTAAATTCCAAATCCTCAGCTTCTCTCTTCACAAAATCGAGGAGGATCGGTATCTGTTTCTGTATCTGAACAAGCCAGCATTATATTAATTTCCAAATGAAAACACTCACTCAGAGTTCAACCCACCCTGGACGACCATCACATTACCATTGTCCCATTGTATTCTACACTCTCTCTCTCTCTCTCTCGCTTGTACTCCCAATCACAACTAATACCCCCACGAATCGAATGAAATCAGTCGAGTTCATTCAATTCCGCCATTCATACACATAAACACACAACTGGAGATGGAGAGAGAGACACTCATACACACACAGATTTAACTAATATAATAATATCCGTTGTTGCTTGTTGCCCACCCTTGTCAGCATCAGCATATCTATGTTCACTCGTCCTCCGTCCATCATAACTACACAAGTACAGACGAGACTAGAGATATAGAGAAAGGACGGACATGTGTGCAGAGTTGTAGAGCGAGTTGTGTGGTGTTGCGTTGTCCCCTCATAATAATATCAAAATCCTCTCCATGTTGTTTCCAATATCGAATATGCTGGAAACCAGATAAAAAACAACGAACATCCACCTACTTTTTGGGGTCCTCGTTCAACAAAAATTTCCTTTCATTCATTCGTTTCTGTGAGCACTGTGATTACAGTACATACACACACACAATCACTCATTCTCCATTGACATGAACAATTTACGAGGACGAGGATGATGAGCCATCTCCATCTCTATCTTATATGAACTGATATCAATGCATCGAGACACCAAATTACAATCACAATTACGATTATGATGGCAATGCACAATGTTGTTGAATGTACTTGACGCTTCTTCCAAAAAAAAAAAAAAACAAAATTCAAATCCACATTCTACTTTGAATCAGAATCAGAATTGCAATTAGAATTGGGAAAACAGAATCATGGAGAATCGAGTGGAGCAACTGACAACTGATTATTGTTGATTTTGTGTAGTGCACTTCTGAGGCTTTGCCTTCTCTCCAAATCCTTTTTCCACTCACTTCCCGTTCACTATGTAAACCCAAAAGAAATTAAATGCTTTTTCCTGTTCCGTTCTCATAATCTCATCGTATTATCTCTCTCTCTCCTCTTTGACTCTCTTTCTGTCTCTCACCCTGTGTGTCTAATGCAACAAGAGTCCACATCTGCTCCGATCCGACTTTACATGGACACACACACACTTTTACAAACGACAACTACAAAACACACAGGACTAAATAGGAAATTGGAAATTTGGAAAATGAATACTTGAGATAGAGAATAGAGAGAATGAAATCTATCTATCTGTACGATATATCGTATATGCTGGTGAGCTCTGATAAGCATACAAATACAAATACAAATACGACACACACTTTTATGTGGGTTGTAATTGTAAGCGATACGGATAACTTGCATCTTTCATTTCCATTTGCATTCTATAATCATAATAAACATCATATTTGTACAATTGCAACGATGCAATGAACATTCGTCTTTTCAATGCCCGTGTTTACATTCAGTTAATTCATTTTATACAGAGACTTTTCCAGCATTAACCAAATTAAATAGGAATCATGTTTACAAAACATGATGGCACAGCTTTTGTGTATTCAAATGATCTGATGTGGATGTTGGATTTTTTTTCTCCAGTGGTTGAGAGATGCGAGAGTTTTTGGTTTTTGTGAGTATGATTTGGTTTTGGTTTTGATAGTGATGATGATGGGGATGGGGATGCCACGTGGATGACAAATTTTCGTTGGAGCATTCAATTTTCAATTATCTAAACATTGTGTGGACTCTGACTGTTATCACAGCACAGGTCAAAAGCAATCGAGAAGAACATGCTTCGCTTACTCTCTCTCTCTCTCTCCCAAATCTCGAATCTCGCCCTCACATTCGCATTCGATGTGTGTTCAGTCGAGTGAATGAGTGAATGAAAACGATGGACGGAGAGAAAGAGCGAGAGAATCCAAATCCAAATGTCCATGCCCATCTTCATGTTTGTTGTTCCGTGGACGAACGAGAGAGAGACGAGAGAAGCTTCTTTTTTGAATTTCACAGGTGTGTCGTCATGAATGGCAAATTAAATGATTTCAAATTCACGGACGCTCAAAGCTCTAAGTCTCTCTCTCTCTCTCTCTCTCTCTCTCTCACTTCACAATTTCAAATCCTATTTCTACAGCAATGGCTATGGTTACGGTGCCGAGTGCCCCATAGCTAAACAACTTGTGAGCAGCTACAAATATGAAATTAAGTGGAAATTCCCTGTGCATACACATTTACAGATGGAAACTGACATGGGGAAGATGGAGAGACAGAGTCTGCATATTCCATATCTTGTAATTAAATTTCCTTTTCCGTAATATTGCTGATCGTTGACACCATTTACTCACCCTTGGACATATCCGTGTTAAATCCACGAGAATGAGTTTGGTTGGACCTAAAAACTCACTGTAGTGATAACCTTATTTAGTCATATATAGATTACACGAGAAACATCCCATTTTCCCCCATTTCCCCCCTCCCCCCCAACCTAAAGTAGTTTCATTTAGTTTCCTGATAGTTTATATACGATAGTTTTGACATGGTCAAGAGTTGGAGAGTTTGAGAGCTGTTGCGTTTCGGTGTTTATAAACTCGACCTGTTAAGATAAAAAAAAAGTCCACGTAAAATAAGGCAACACAGTTTGTGGATTGTGGAAATTCCCTTGTGCACTGTCGACTGTTGTACACATAAATATTTCTCTGCTGCCTAAAGGTGATCAATGATCATGATAGGATATGAAAGCGGGCCTTTTACTATGGTGTATAATGTATATACATATAAAGTAAAGCAAAATCATTATTATTGGTGTTAACAGTTAAATCCGGCTGGCTTGAGCTTGACTTTTCAAAGTCTCTCTTGATATTGAATTGGTTTCGGCTTTGGAGTTTGTTTTTACTCGTTCCGTCTTTCGTTAAGTTTGAGTTTAACTTTGGCTGACTGTGTGATTTGATGCTGGTGAACAGTTTAGTCGTCGTCGTACTCGTCGTCCTCGTGGCGGCTGGAACCAAGTCAGAGTAGATGGATGGATGGATAGATGTAATGTAATGTAATGTAAATGTAGGTAGTAAAAGTGTAGTGTATCGAGTGGAAGTCAAAGTGGAACAACAATGTCAAAGAAGAAGAAGGGGAGCCCACCAAACTACCAACTCCAAACTACTACAAACTATACGAACGACGGACTACCAACTGCTGAAGAGATTTGCCACGGCTGGAAAGAATTCGATTAGTTACAGCCAGATGAAATGGCTTTTGGAATATTTTATTTTCCCTTTTTTCTACGATGCCAAAGAGAGAGAGAGAGAGAGAGAGAGAGTTGCACTCGGAAAATGAATTCTTTTCCCCATGTCCACATAGAAGAGAGAGAGAGAGAGGCGAAAAGGCCAACTATTCCATCATTCTCGGTTCGGCTCTGTCTCTGTCTCAGTCCTTTCGTGGGTTCCAATCCATTCATCTTGGTTATTCTCTATAGAAAATCCTTCTTCCATGTACAACTTACATATTACTCTGTAGATTTACACATTTTACACATTTAAAGGTGGTTGGAGTTGGAGTTGGAGCCTCAGAGATTCTCCATCTCCTTCGGTAGTGTCGTCTTCGTCTTCGTCATCGTCATAGTCAAATATGTATAATCGTTCGTATACATATAGATTCCCTGGATTTTGGATTTTTTTACCATGTATTTTACATTTTACACACTCCTGTTTAGAAATTCTTCTCAAGTGACCACCATCAGCAGTGGACAATTGAGTGTGTGCGTTCGTGGAGAATGGAATACAGATAGGAATGGCAAATAGCGAATAGCGAATGAGCCGAATCCTGAGGACATCACATTGAATTAATCTGCAACGTGGTTACTTTAGCTACAGTAGTTAATGCATGTGTGTGTGTTGCGTTGCGTTGCGTGCCAGCGTGCGTGCGCCGAGCCCAAAGTAGTCAGTCTCATCTTTGTGTGTGTGTGTGTGTGTACGTAATCACGTCAATCCCCCATGTTAATCCTCACATGCTAAATGCTAATATCTCAGTACATACTCGAGATTTATTGGAGATCGAAGAAGACTGCAATGAAATAAAATGAAATGAAATGAACGTCCTCTTGGGCTCTCGTCTTCTTTACATGTTTACTTGTCCGTGTTTTGCTTCACTCACTGGAAATTTCTCCCCATAGTCAACGCAACATCAATATCAAACATCAAACATCAAGTATTGTTCTCAGGGTCATTCCTTATCCTTATACTTGTACACAATCTTTAATCACTCCAAAACGTGCAGACAAATTGCGCCTCCAAAAAACACAGAGATTTTATTGTGCCCACAAAACTGTTCAATCTTGTCCATAAATATTTACCATTTTTTCCACACAGTTGCCATTAATTTAATTCCGCACTCGTAGGCAAAGGAGAGAACGCTGAGGACGTGATCATCTAAATGTGAGAACAATACTAATCGTAAGAAAAATATCCTATCTTTATAACTAGTACTTACTAACAATAAGTACTATTGGCTACACGGATAATTTCCAGTATTATTATTATCATTATAATTCGTTAGTGGATTCTCAACTATGGACAAAGGATTTTACAGTAAATTTCTTAATTGTGTTATCAATTCCGTCAAAAAAAAGTTTGATGGAAAGAGCCCAAAAGTGGTAGTAAAAAGAGATATTATGAATTAAGAAGAAGAAGAAGAAGAAGAAGAAGCCAGCCAAAGAGGTCCATAGAAAAAAGTTGAAGTTGTCGGTTGGGAGGAAAATCCCAAAATGGGGCTTTCGTGCTCAGGTGGAGTATAGCAAGTAAGATAGCAGCGAGAGGAGCTCGTATTAGTTTATATAGTATCCTCACTCACATTCACATTGTTCAGAACACGAAGACGAAGACGAAGAACTTCGTCTCATAAGAATCCCTATCAAATTTTCTCTCTCGTTCTCTCATCCTCAAAGATCCTCTTAGAATTCAGGCTTTAACTTTATTTTATTTTATGATGGGTATAGACTATACACAGAGAGAGAGAGAGAGAGAGAGAGAACGATGAGCGTTTATCCTACTCGAAATCCCACTTTAATTCAACTTTAACTCCGTCTCTCGTTCACAATGTCTTACCAACTACCAACTTTTCTATACTATTATCATATGTACATGCAGGGGAATGCTCGAAAATTTATTACTTTTGTTGTAAATCAGACAACGGACGGACTACAAATTGAAAAGTTGTCACAAGTTGTTCCAAAAAAAAAAAAGAGGATCTTCCTTAATTTCATACATGTATACCTACAAAATGCATACATGTTCATCGCATGCCTTCAACTCCTCAAAAAAAAAAAAAAACCCTTCAATTTTTATCTGCTGCCTGCTGCAACTCCAACGCAAGACGAGTTTCCAGTATTTTCCAGTAGTAGCAAAACTCTTTCCTCACTCCTTTCAATTTCAGTACATAAATATCAAATATGTATCTGTAGATGCAGACGCGGTTTCCAACTTCAATTTGCAATCGCAATCCCAATCGAAATCGCCAACATTGTACGTTTGTGATGACTTTTTCTTGTTCTTGTTCTTTTTGAATGAATCTCACACTAAGCCGACAGACATAAAAAACATAAAAAAAAAACTTATTTGTGGAAAGGGAAAATTGAAAAGGGAATTAGAATATATATTTTCTTACTTTCTTTATACATGAACCAAAAGCACAAGGAATCAAATAAAGGGAGAAAACAAAATCCGATGGAGATGGAGAATAAAGAAGACGGTTGAGAAATTGTGAAGAAAAAAAAAGATATTAGAAAATAAAGTTGAGTTGCCATAAGTGTACAAAATAAATCCTTGAACAGAGAAACAGAGTCGGCACATAATTTGTGTAGTCTGATTCACTCATGCTAAATAAAATATCCATATCTTTTGTATTCCTATATGCATTTTCCATTTTCCCCCCTCTCTTTCTTTTTTTCCCTTTTCTCCACTTGAAAGTGTGGAGGAGTTTCAATTTTCAAATTGAAATCTACGGCTTTCTCCAATAAATTTAGAGAATATGAGAAATTGATACAAAATACAAATACACAAACGCACGAAAATATCTACGAAAAACAAATCAAACCAAGTGAATTAAGTTTAAGTGTAAAGTGTACTGCCTTCCTTGACGTTCGCCTTTTTTCCGGAAGGAAAAGAAAGCTGCGGAGGAAGAATTTTCCACTTGTTTTTTTCGTCTTGAATGTGTACATATTTACATACAAAAATGTATTATATTATGTAATACGAATGCGTTTGCGGACGTCTTTATGAGTTTTCTAGTCCATTTTTCATGGTTGGAGAAATTGTTGTGTGGACACACCGAGAAAAATAGGGAAAAAAGAAAGGAAACAAGACGAAGAAAACGACGACGACGACGGAAGGAGGAAAGTGTTTGCGGAAGAGCCAATTCAACTCCCGTTTCTCTTTCTCTCTCTCTCTCTTTTCCAATGATGATAACTTTATATTTTTCTTGTGTGTGTGTGGCCATGGCCAATGCTTTTGGCTTTCGGTTTTTTGGTTTGTCGGGGGATTGCTTGTGTATTCGATTATGCAGTGATGCAGAGTTCACTCTCACAATGTACATTGTACAATGTATATCGTAGTTTCCCTCATTTTTTGGGGTGATGTACATTTATTAGGTATAAAATGGCATATAAAAACCATAAACAATGCACGAAAGCATCACTTGTCACTTAATATCCTCCTGTGATTCCCAAAGCGCAACACTCACATTTCTTACTCGCACTCACGTTCTAATCGCAAATGCATTCATCCACGTATGTAGTATGTAGTATGTACCTAAATACACTATAGGAAAAACCCATCTTTTTTCATGTATCTACATGAGTACAATGCGCTTGAGCACTGTCGTTGTATTGTGAGTCTGAATAATCAAGTACATACTTGGCTCTGTTGTGGTGACAATGAAATTTGGAAACAAATGACTTTTTCATTTTCCACATGCAATATAGTACATGCGTATACACACAGTATCCTTCTTTCCTCGAAGACATGGAATGAGGGAGAAAATGTAGATTTCTTTTCTCTCTAGCGGGGCTAGAGTCTAGCCCAAAATTATGTAGGAAAAAAACTCCAAAGGAAACATGCCTTCAGATTTTTTAATTTGCTCCATGTATTTACGATATTTATGCATGTAAACACAAAAACACAAACGAAGAGGAAAAGGAAAGGAAGTTGAAAGGGGGAAAAGTCGGGAGGGGGAAGTATTAACATTTTCCATATTAAATTCTGACTCGGTTCTTTCGGTCAAAGGTAGAGAACGTCATATGTTAGATGTTGATACTTGAGACGCGGTTTTAATCAAAACACACAGAGTGACTTGTCCGTCGCTAAAAACAAAATCGTTTGTGATGTCTCTGTCCCAGTGGGATTTGTATTTTTTCTGACGAGACCATACAGCAAAATACAAAATACATTGTCAAATTTTGACAAATATTTACTAAAGTACGTTGGCGAGCAGACAAAGGACATATTTGACATTTGAAACCTTTTTATTACGTTATTAAATACAGTATTATTCACGAGAAACTTTGCACTTTCTATATGCTGGCAGCATAGCAATTGCAAAGTTTCTCGTGAATAATACTGTATACATATATAAGTTTACGTTGGGATACACATTGAATGTTATTTGTTATTCGTGGACAACTTTTTTTTTACATTTTTGATATCGTACGCAAACGCACAATATATCGTATAAAGAAAACTCAGGTATGTCGGTTGAAGATACTGCGATTGAAATTTAATTGTGCATTCTTTCCCCTTTTGCTTCTGCTCCATGAATAAGAATAAAAACATGTCGATACATGGAAATAACAGAGGAACCACGTTCAAAGTCTCATCCTCATCGTTTGTCTCTGTACAAAGGAATCTGCTCACCGTCAAAGTCTTCTCCAGTGCAATATATAGTGATGGTTGGCTGGCTGGTTGACTGTGCCTGAAAAAAAAAGTCTCATGATAAATAGAATACAAAATGTACAGCTTTACTTGTAGGTGTATGTTATGTACGTGTATTTACAGTATATGAGAACTTTTATGCCACGGCTGAGAAAGCATATCGAAAGACAAAAAAAAAAGAAAAGAAAAAAGAAAATCCGTCGTATTCTTTTCTTCTTGAATCAACCTTCTCTTCTTTTTATCCTCTTTTTTAAGGACTTTTAAACATGGCAATGGAATCTCTGGCATTTCCTTTTGGTTTTCTTGAACACTTAGCCACTCGATTCTCTATATCCTTTTCTCTATCTTCTTCTGTTTTCTCTTTCTGTTCAAACTTTAAACTTAAACGTACCCGAATTTATCAAATGTATCCCTTATTTTTATTTTTAAACAGTGAGTTTTTTTAATATCAAAATCCTTGAATTCAACTTCAAATATCAAAATCAAAGCACTTGTGTGTACATGTACATATCAAATGCCTTTGGCTTCTAGGGGAAAGCGCACGATTGGAATATTTGGAATTTTTTGCCATTATGTATATAGTTTTATTTTCTTTTCTGGCCCCGAAGAAAATCCGAAAACTTTGGGAACTTTTTGGAGGTTTTTGTTTTGTCATTTGTACAATTTTGTTTTGTTGGACAGCCTCATTTGAAATGAATTTACCCTTTTTTTTCCTCACTTGAAACTTGAATGAATGTCGTAACTTTGTTTTATTTGGGGAGACAAAGGAAGCTAATAATCGTATATTATAATAATATGATTATTAGGATTTTTGGCGGTGGTAATCGAGTGGATAAACTCGAGGTTCACGAGAGCTCACATCCTATGAATAATAAAATTCCATGCATAAGAGAACATTCAACAAGATTTATAACATTCTGAGAGTCCCATCGCATCGTCCCATCGTCCCCAACCTCAAAGACTCCAAAAAACTCAAAGTACCGTACAATACAATACAAGAAGGAAAAAAAAGAAACGAAACGAAACGAAACGAAACGAAAGGAAAAAAGAGCCAAGAGTTTTAGTTTTACAAATGGGAAAATAACTTGTGACAATGTAGAAATAATCGATGGTGCAAGTTACGGAAGGAATTCACATAAACTAAAAAGTAGGCACACAAAAAAGGGGATTTCTTTAACTCTTTCCCATATTTCCCCATTTCCCCCCTCTCCCCTTCCCCCCTCCGTATTTATTGTGACCATTATCCCGACTATTATTGTTATTGTGTGAGTTGAGTATCAGTATACAAAAAATGCACTCCCATCATTCGTTTATTCGTTTATTCGTCCATGTACACTTCAAGCCGATTTGAATCCTCTTCTTCTTCTTCTTCCTTTTCTTTTCTTGTCGATTTCCCTCTTTTTTTTCTTTTCCTTGTTACAAAGATATTTCCCAAATGCCAAATACAAACTCATACACAAATATCTGGAGTCTGGAGAGAGAGAGAGAGAGAGAGAGAGAGAGAGAGAGAGAGAGAGAGACAGACAAATATGAAATCATGATGACTACAAGGAATACAGATATCGTATATTCAGATAGACAGGGAATTTTGGATTCGGGTTTGAGATGCGCACATTGGCATTGGCAGGCAGTCATCGAGAGAAGAGAGAGAGAGAGAGGGGAAAGAATGAGAAAAAAAGAGTTTTGATGGTAGTTGTGGCTGTGGCTGTGGATTTTGGATACAAATAGCCCATATGATATGAAAGAGGAAGAAAAAAAAACTCCATTCTAGTCAGAGTGTTGGAGTTTTGGAGTGTTTGGAATGGGACGACGTGCAACATGCATCCACTGGATTGTGAATTGTGAATTGTGAATTGTGGATGGTGAATGTATTATGCATGGATAGAGGAAATTGCTTCAATTCCTATCCCAATGTATTCCTGAGAAGAAGAAGAAGACGAAGAAGAGGAAGAAGAAGAGGACGAGACTCCTCCATTGCAGTAGATAAATCATGTGAATCGGGTCTGTCTCTCTTGTGCCTCCGTCATTCTTCATCTAGCTCGACATCTTCTTGCACAACACACAGACACACTACAAACTCTCTCTCTTTCTCTCTCATGTGCACATTCCCATAGTGATCTAAATAGAGAACGGAGAGAGGAACGATATGAATCTACACGAGCACACAAATAATCTGTATTTATGTGTACTTGAGCATAATAAGATGTGAATTTTTGTGTGTGTCTTCCGACTTCCGACTACAATATCGTATGTACAGAATACAAAGGGAAACTGCCTGCCTCATCCATGTGCCACACGGTCTATTGGTATTGGCTTGACTTGGCGGTGTTTTTCCTTTTCCTTTTCCATTCTTCTTTGGAATTCAAATGTGTATCAGTGTAAAATGTTCAATGTAATAGAGACAGTTGGAACAACGATAAATATGCAATGGAAATGAAAATGAAACGAAAACGAGAGTATTTACAAGTACAAATTTATAACCAAAGAAGTGTGAGGAAAATAAAGATAAAGATAAAGAGAATGGAGAATGTATGAGAATTTTTGGCCCATTCAAGGAAGAAAAAAATGATTTGGACACCCAAAAAGAAACAAACGAGAGGAGAGAAGAAAAAAAGAAAACAAAAAAAAGGGAACAAGAAACAGAGCGGGATCGCTTCATCTTTATCTGTATCTCTATTTTGTTTGAGAGAGTGGTACAAAATTGTTGGAGTTATTTTTCTCTGGCTCATACTACCGATTCGGATTTGGATTCGGATTCGGATAATATGAGCAAGTGCTGAGCTCCAGTTTGGAGTTGAGAGCGTATGAAAAAGTAAAAGGAGTAAAAAAAAGGAAGAAGAGAAGAGTAAAAGTGGAGTCGTTCATGTTCATGGTTGATGGTTTACATGATGTAGCGAAAGCGATAGGGAAGATGTCCGTGTGTCATGTGAATTCGAGTAGGGAATAATAATATATTTATGTGCATTCTCGTGTATGACTCTCACGAGAGACTGAGAGACTGCGAGAGTGCCTTGTTAGTTGTTGTTAGTATTTCACTATTTGAGTATGTATTTATGTACCCTATATACTCATGGAAGAAAAAGAAAGAGAAAGAGGAGTACATTCCGGATTATCCAGTGTGTGGACGAGCTCATTCACACTCACACCATTCCCACCAAACCAAATGTGTTTACAATGAGAATCTCGGCTGATGTTATCATTTCCAGAACACTTTGTCTGTCCTCCACTAGAATAAAGTACAGGTATTGGATTTCTTCCAGTTTTTTTCTATCCATTCTCTCTCCCAGTTCCTCACGAATCACAAATTGGTTGCAAATTCAAAACTCAAAATCACAATTCCAAAATTCACACACACACACTCACACACACACGTCACACACATTTCCTCTCCATAGATTTTCTGTATATAGAAACTCCTGATTTCAGATTTAATTTCAAGCATATCCTTTTCTCTTTCTCCTTTTCTTTTTCTTTCTTGAAAGATTCTACAGAGATAAATTTTATATCAAATCAACAGTGTCGACTTTTGTCACCGTCGTCACTCGTCGTCGCTCGTCATCGTTCGTCATCGTATCGTCATGAAATCCAGTAATCTCAGTATAGACAATAAAAAAATTACTTGTTTTTCTCTTTTGTATTATGGCTCGTAATTTATGACATGTGTTTAATGCTTGGTCGTGATATATCGAGATTTGTGCGAAGAAAACACACAGAAACGTCTGAGCTATAGCTATAGAAATTTCGAAATATGCAAAGTTGGGAGTGTATCTTACAGAAAGAAAAGAAGAAGAAAGGAAAAGAGGAGTCGACAAGGTTTGGTCGAGTAGTCAAATGCCAAATGGTATTGTCTGCACTCTCAAGCTTCAAGTCTCAAGTCACTAAAAACGCTAATAAAATGATTGCCTGTCTTTTGTACTTGAACAAGTGAACAGTCCACAATCTCCATATGAATCTTCTGAGTGCTCTATGACACTCTCAAACTATATGCATGTGGAAACTCGAGTAGGTAGTCAAACAGACACCCTCACACACACACACACACACAGGGATGATGATGATACACAGATAAAATAATAAGAAATGTACGATATTCATTCTGCATTTGCATTTGAAGAGGTTCCATATTTTAGTCTGATCTTTCAACACTCACTCTGACCAGTCTCATCGTCAGTCATCAGTCGTCAGTCAGTCGTCAATCTGCCGACGATGAGTCTCGTCATGATTTCACATTTTCCACAGTTGCTTTCCTTGACAAATAAACGATGAGCTTCGTTTCTCTATAGAAAAACAGAAGAGCAGGGACATTGTGAACTTGATATTTGATATGGCAATGACAGTGCTGGTGATGATGAAAGAACAAATACATAAATATGAAATCCAGGGTGCTCTTTCCCTCTCTCACAATCCCAATCCCAACAGTGCTGTTAAGTATATAGAATTAAGGAAACTTGATTAAAATCCATTTACTCTCTCGTCCCAAACTGAAAACTGAAAACTCGACGGAGCCTTGCAAAGTTTCAACTTGGAAATTCGGAATTCGGAATTAAATGAATGAACGAAAACGAATGGACTTGGAAATGGAAGGATGAAACATCTGAGGCTAAAGTTGCATTACATAAATGGATAAATGGATGAATTTAGGTTGAAATGAAATGGAAATGGAAATGGAAAAGGTATACACGTTCCGTTTTCAATGAACATTCATGGAGAGAGATGGAGATGGAGAAGTGTTCTTCTTCGTCTGTCTGTCGAACAATGATAACCAATCTGAATCTCGTGGATGATTCCATTTACCATTTACCATTTACTATTTACAATTTATATTGAGCTTGTGTTATTATTCTTGGACATATACTCATCCTCATCCTCATCCTCATCCTCATCCTCATCTTCATCCTCATCTTCATCCTCATTCAGCCAACACAACACGACATATAATCAACCTTTAATTTCCACTTCACTCCGTCGTCATTACTGTTTAAACAAGACACTCTCAATTCTCAAAATTCTGAACACACACAGAATACAGACAAAGCTCTGTTGTCTGTTGAACTTCATCCTGGTCTGATCTGAGCACACAAGTTGATTTCATTCAGAGTGTGATCTGTGTCAACAACACTTGAAGGATATTCGTGTGAGTGTGATCTAATGTGATGGTTGATGGTGCTGGGATCCCACTCTTTTTGTTATGTTATTTGATCTGTCTTTGTCTGTCTTCAGTCTCCCTCTTCTCATTGTACGAACTACGATTACGATACAAAACGTATGAATAGTTAATAATAATAACAATAAAAACCAGTTATGATGTATTGTCATGTAAAATCCAAGTCTGCACATGTACTACAGAATTTCCTAAAGAAAAATTTAATGCTTTCCCCTAAATATTTATTTGGCGGTTTTTGGGTGATTTTTCATTTTTTTTTCTGTACTTATTTTCTTTTTGGTTTATTAATGCAATTATCTGTGCTATGAATTCAGTGAAGACTGTCAGATATTATGGCGGTGGTGGTTGCAATGGAATGGGATTTTTGAGATTGAGATGGTGAATGAGGAGGACTCTGAAATTAGTCAAGTTGGGGAGTTGCTCTTGCTCTGGCTGTCGCTGTCACTATATTGCTATGAATATATAATATATATACGACGGATTTTTTTCATATGAGGATTTTTATAGGGAGAGATGAATGAGTCGTCATAAATTGTTGAGCTCTAATGAGCTCCTTAGTCGACTCCTCCAGAACGAATTATTCCAAATCCCACAGCTCTCTCGCACTCGCATATATATCTGTATATTCCACATTCTAAATTCTATACTGTAAATTCCGAATTTGAAATACCAAAATACCAAATACAGATGTAGACTGTGAACATGAACAAACTGTGACTGCTCTGAACTGTGTCTGATTGCAAAAGTTGACATTTACCGAGTTGTGATTTTTTTCCCTTTCATTTTTTCATATGGCGAGATTTCATATATATATGCGTATAAATTATTACACGGGACAGAAAAAAACTCCCTGGTTTTGAACATTGAGGATTGAAAATGTGTGTGACACTTTTTGTGGCATTTGAATATGTATATATCTGTAGAGATAGAGATGGAATGAGAGATGGAGGAACATGTGTGTGTGTGCGTAATATAAATATAAATGTAAATGTAAATGTATATGTATGAAATGAATGTAACATGAGTACATATGCTGTTATATTTGTGTCTGGATTTGTTGTTTTGTAGGGTCGAAAGAGACGGCGTTTATATATGCTGTGACGAGCGCCGGTGTGGTCCATTCAATTACGCAGGGATGTAGTTCCGGATCTCTTAATGAATGCTCCTGTGATCTGAGCAAACAAGGGCGAGCCACCCCTGAAGGATGGAAATGGGGCGGCTGCAGGTATTACAGTTTACCAAATTTATATATAAAAAAGACCCATTTTGTTTCTAAATCTTCTCAACCCATTGCAAAACGGGGAAATGTACGATAATTAAAAATGTGAACATTCCCTTTTTATTACATACTTACTTCTGTATTTATTATTATCAATTATAATGAACAGTGACAACCTCAAGTTTGGTGTACAATTTTCCAAGAGATTTGTGGATGCTCCGGAACGAGCGAAACCCTACGAGTCGAAGAGTGTGCGAAGTCTCATGAACTTGCACAATAACCAGGCTGGACGCGAGGCAAGTTTTTTTCTTTTTCCTCCCTCCCCTTTTTCTTTCCCTATATAAATATGAAAATATGTATAGCTTTTCAATAATATTTATATACGATATGTATTATGCATATGGACGACCGAGTATCCAGATTATCTGTGTATTTTTTGTGATTTGATTTGAGTGTGCGGGAATGTGATAAACAGTGAACACCCATTTAATCCCACGGAAGCAAAGAAAAAAAAACCGCAAAAAGAAATTGGTTTTTTTTCTCGGGGAATTCAATGGACACTTTCATTTTCCTTCCATCTTTGAGTTTATTCCGATTCACCAAGGGAAACTGTTTGCAAGTTGTAGTTGAAGTGCACAGGAAGATACATTTAGGAAATTACAGACATCTCATGCAAGTCAAATATATCTGTATATACGATATATTTATATACAGTCGAATGTGGTGGAGTCGAAGTCGAGTCACTCGAGCGTGTCCAGCTAAAAGCTAAATGAATTGGAAGTGGAAGTGAAAGTAAAAAGGAATTCTCCCGCATGGTGCCCTTTTTTCACATGTAGTTTTCCTTCTTGAACCGGGTACGAATGAACCGGGTAAGAAGAAGGAAGGAAAGAAAGTGGTTTTATAAGATATACAGTATATGAACGAGAACAAGAACAAGAAAGAATTGCATGTTTATCTGTAATGTAATTGTGTGTAGTTTCATTGCGGTTTGTCATATGTATGTAAACAGCTTGTGATTTTGTGGATTGGAAGTGGGATTAATGAAGGATTATTTTTGATTGTTGATTGCATAGGCGATATCGCACCTGATGAGGATGCAATGTCGATGTCATGGAGTCTCCGGTTCATGTGAGCTCAAAACATGCTGGAAGAACGTCCCCACTTTCTCTCAAGTCGGCGATTATCTCAAAGCAAAATACCAAAAATCCGTTCAAGTTCGTCCCTCGAAATCCTTTTAATTTAATTTAATTATTATTTTTTTTTATCACATTTGCAATGGCAATGACAGCTTAAAAAGATATGCAATAAGGGAAGAAGTTGAAATGTTAAAATGTTGGAATTGATGGATTTGTTTTTGTTGTAGGTGGCATTGAAATCCCGGAAGCGACTTCGACGGAAGAGTGGACGACGATTCTCGGTGAGTAAAGGTGAATTAGTACATTTGAGGAAATCCCCCGACTACTGCGAGCATGATCCCGAAAAAGGCATCCTCGGCACCACCGGACGCGTCTGCAATAAAACCTCCGAAGTAAATAATAATCCTCACTTTACAATTTCTAAATAACTCTCTTAACAGGCTCGCAAATTCAGTCAATACAAAACCCTATGGATTCCTCATTTCTCATTTCTCTACAGAGTACAGATATTTCTTAATGTGTTTGTGTGTTTGTGTGTGTGTAGGGACCGGATCGGTGTAGCATCTTGTGCTGTGGAAGAGGTTTCAATACCAAGGTAAACGTCGACGACGAACGACATTCCCTATACATATTCACATCATATATTCCCTACTTACAATTTACACGCACTTTCATTGCACTATTACGACATACAATAATGTATTACTCGAGTACATTAGTCAAAGATTAAGTGTTTTACACGCTGCGTCTCTCGTTTTCCGTGTCGTTCCGCATCTTTGACTCAGTCTCTGCTCAGCCATACCACGAGTGAAAATGAAAATACCATGAGAGTTGAGAGTCAACTCTTTCTTATTATGTACAATCCAATTCCAATTCCAATTGCACAATCCGGCAGTATACATTGGCAGTTTTTGTATTTGTATTTGTATTTGTGACTGTCGCTGTCGTGGGTTTGTGGGTGGCCTCACATGGAACAGTTAAAGATGCGGAAGAGCACACTTCATTCTCTCTCCTACCCGGTTTACACTTTACCCACACCACATATTGACAGCCCGAGTTCTCTCTCTCTCTCTCTCTCGTTTTACACGTGCACGTCACTTCAGTTAGAAAGAGAGCGAGAGAGAGAAAGAGAGAGAGATGAAGGAGGTTTCGTAAAAAATAATTTTTTTCCCATGTCTCCTCCGTTTAAGTTTTAGTGAATCTGTTCACTGTTCAAACTTTAAAGGTTTCAAGTCGAGTTGAAACGCTCGACGAAAAAAACGGTGTGGGGCTGCGATGCTCACATTTCAAATACTCTATAAGTATAGTCGTAAAATATGATGGCTTGCTTTTTTTTTATGAATTCTAAACTGGAAATGTTGTTTTTTTGTGGGTAGGTTGTGAAAAAAGTGGAAAGATGCCTCTGCAAGGTTATCAATTACTATCAATTATTATTATTATTATTATTATTATTATCAATTTTGATAACAACTATTATCAATTATCTTAATCAATGATTTAATTATTATTACAGTTTATCTGGTGCTGCTATGTCAAGTAATTTGAGCAAACAATAAATTTATTCATACAGATAAAATTCATGCCTGATGATAATAATAACTAACGATATTATTTATAAGAAGGCGAAGGGACGTGTATACTATAGTGTACTGATTTATCAATGTCGTATTTATATGGATAATGAAAGTTAATGTGTAATTTCCTTCTCATTTCCTAGATGCAAGCCTTGCATTACCCGGACTGACATTCATACGTGCAAATGAGAGACAGACAGCGGCGGTGTCGGCGGAGGAGGAGGAGGAGCTTAGGAGGTCGGAGTCCCAGCTTCCTCATCGAATGATTCCTCATTGAATTTACCACTTACAATTAGTCAATTACAACTCTCTCTCTTTCTCTCTCTCTCTCTCTCTCTCAAATCCTCTTACTCGTTGTATTTTATTCACCACTTTCCCTCCTCAATTCCTCAACTTGTCTTCTATATCTTCGTTTACCATTGGAACCGCAGAATTATGACGAATCCAATTCACACACCAGGACAAATTCTCTCGTCTTTTCCCTACTGCTTCCGCTTCTCGTCTTGATCTTGATCTTATTTTGCTCCTCATCATTTTTCACTCAATTTCCCTCGCATCCATTCACAATTATAGCTCGTCTACCGTTTTAACGGGTTAATGCTTCTCCTCACACCCAAATCCACTATAGAATTCCCACTCTCCTCCTTTTACTTTGGCACATTCCTTTATTTTCTCTCTCTCTCTCTGTTGACTGTTGACTGTTTTGGCTCTCCTTTCTGTTCATATCTCATCTCCATCTCCATGTAATGGAATCTGTAATTCTACACACATAAATTGGGAGTATAATATTTCCCTCCGTCGTGGTTGTTCGTTTACTCCTAATTTGTCTCTCCACCTTCCCTTCATTTCATTTCCTTCCCATTTCTCGCACTCTCACTCTCCTCCATATAAAATATGTGCGATAAATTAATATAGCATCACACCAAATTGATATACAAAATTTTTGATAGGATCGTCAGTCGTCTGAGTCGTCATTCGGTCGTGGTTCGGCCCATTTCCAAAAAATGTCCACAATTTTGTTCGTTATAAATTATAACATACATTGGAAAAGCAATGTGTACCCATAAAAGGATTTATTGGCTCTAATGAATTAATGATAAATGATATTAATTGCCAAACACCCCAAATACAGAGGATATTTAGATGAGAAAATTCGCCATTCGCCATTCCTTTTTCCTCTCCCATATTTCCCTCTATTTAATCTTCTTCATCTCATTTTTTGCGTGCATGTAATTTTTGTAATTGGACTCTTCACTCTTTTGATATGCCCAAATGGAAAATGAGAAATTTCCTTTTAGAATTTCGATTAAGTTTTTTGATTTTTGATTGTGGATGAAGGAGAGAGACTCTTTTATACAGAATATGATCATCGTTATATTGTTGTCGTCGTTGTCCGTTTTTCTATACACTATAGACTTAATTCGTATATCTATAAACTACTTAAATATAATTATTAAATACTGCAGATACAAAGATAGAGATTTTGTGAATCGAGAGTCGAAAAACCAGATCATTTTTTAAATAATAATAAAAAACCATTGTGTAAAATATTATACATATTTATATAGTAATTTATAGTAAATTGTGAGGAGGTAATTTAAGGATAAATGAAGGAGGAGACGGAGAAAAAAGGAGTAAAGTATTATTAATTGTAATATCCATCATTATTGTATACACATAAAATATGATAAAAATGCGTACACATATTAAATATACCGATATTATTATGTTTCTTGATACTAATTATTACACATTTACATCTACATCTAGTACTAATACTAATTACCAATTCCGCAATAAAAATAGCTAATTGTAATCAACTATATACTTTAATTAATTACTATTATTATATTACATAGTAAACGTAATCAGTAATCAGGAAAATGGAAAATGGAAAATTTTAAATTTTAAATTGTCATTATTAAGTAATTAAATAAATCATGAGTCGATTGCGTGTGTAATCAAAAAAAGAAAATTATAGGAAAAAATAAAATAAACAGGTCAAATAAACTTAAAAATATCCGTTTTTAAGCGTTCGAAAAACGTTCAAAATTTCTTCAAGTCATAATTTGCAGCATTTTCATTTTCTATAAGCACTGATGGAAAAATGAGGGTTTTCTTGAATGCGATGTGGACGTGGATTTTCACATTTTATATGGTTTTATTTATTTTATTTTATTTTATTGTACATATATAGATAAAATTACAAGATTGGTAAGAAACTGAATGAATGAATGAATGAATTGTGGCAGTTTGAATTGACTATTTAAGGAATTATAATAGATTAGAGGGATTCTCACCTTACTTAATTAGTGATTACATGATATTTTTTTTTAAGTATACTTACAGTATTTATCTATTAATGTATACATGTACGAATTGTGCGATGAGCGTGGAATTAAGTTAGACAAAAAAAGAGGATGAAAAATAAGGGGGAAAGGCACACAAAATGACAAAATGTCAATAATAATAATAATAATAATAATGATGAATTAATTAAATAGCTAATCAATTAATTAATGATGGATAGGAGAACCAAGAAAGAGAAGGTTTTTTTTGTCTTGATACAATAATATATAAAAATGGCAGTGTTGATTGTTTTTGTTGAAAATGAAATGGATTTACATGAATGAATATACCAACGACAAAGATGAAAAACCTGCTCCTGATGAGCAATCATAATCATAACAATAATAATAGTAATAATAATTCGTAAAAGTAGAATAACAATAACAATCATAATGATAATAATAAATTGTCAGCGACTATACAATGACTATTTAACTATTTAACTATGTGTAAATGTGAGTTACATACGAACCGTATAAAATATCATTAAATAATCGTATACAAAGCAGTACAATAATAATAATAATAATAATATATAGTTATCCATAATAATGTATTATCTTTTTTATCTACACGAAATCCGATGGAAGAAGAAGAAGGAATTTGAATGGATGTGTATACATATAAATACAAATGTGTTTGTGTGCATTGTTGGTTGTATTGTTGTGTGTACTGTCTCATTTAATTTAATTTAATTATATGTGATGTGAAGGAGTTGTTTTGGGTTGTGACTGACTGACTGACTGACTGGTTAGAAATGTTTAGATGGGCTTCTTCATCAAGTGAAGCAAACGGATCCGATTTCGATCCAGAATGACTGATTTTTCTCGCCAATGTCTTTGATGGAGACGTCGACAATCGGCAGTCGCTGAGCTTTGTCCGTCGTGTACGAAATCGTCGTCTTTGCCCACTCTAATTTCTTCCACTGTACAAACAACAAACAAAAAAAAAACACAAGAACAAAAGTTAATATTAATTAATTGCTTAATAAATGAATGCACTAAAGGATGAAGGGTACATACCCTGCACTCGTCTTCATTGACGGAGTAGCGGGTGCGCCTGGTGCCCCTGGCAGTCAATTCCAGGTCATTCCAGCCCATCAGTTTCAGCGCACTTCGATAGCTTCTCTTTTGAGAATCGTAATGAGCAGCGGAATTGAAACAATTGTACGTCATATTCTGCTCTGCATTCGCGGACAGGAGCTGCAAAAACGTCATCTGATTTCCGTCCGTCTTGTACGTAAACTACAGACAAACCAATCAATCAATCAACCAACCAACAAACCAGCCAACAATCAATTTAATTTCACAACAATCACGATCGCCGGAAGAATTTGTTTAAATTATTCAAGTCTATGTGAATGTAAAATGTAAATGTACCTGGAATCCTCCTTCTAGATCCGAGAGCCAGTAATCACCGGGCACTTTGAGACTTGGTGTCATTTCTGGGGTTTTATCCGGTTTGGGGTGGACGCAGGTGGCTTTCGTGTCCATGTTACAGGTGACAAGGATGGCATCCCGAGAGTCCCCACCATTTGGATCCACCCAATAATCCCCACTCTTCAGCTCTGGATGCGCCGCGGACAGATCTTTACACGTTTTGGCTGGGGATTTCTTGTCGCCCATCGGTTTTTGGAATTGCTCAAACGTGGATTTGAGTTGTTCATACGCCTGAAGAACAATCTTCCGTCGTTCCTCATCCGAGATTTCCTTCCCAAGAATCCGGAATGGTTGATCCGCTGCCAGTGGATCCGGTCCCTTCGCCTGAGATTGTCCTAATAGAGCCGCAAGAGCAGCTGCATCATAGCCAACTGGCTCACCCGGAGGTCCAGGTGGTCCAGGTGGTCCGGAAGGCCCAGGAACTCCAGACTTCCCATTCTCTCCTTGAGGTCCTCGTTGTCCAGGTGGTCCAACTGGGCCAGGTAAACCATTTTGCCCATCTCGTCCGGAAGGTCCTTTCATCCCAACATCCCCAGGTTTCCCAGGTGGTCCGGTTGGGCCAAGCATCCCTCTGTCCCCACCTGGACCTTGAGGACCCGGAAGTCCTTGTAGACCAATGAGACCACGATGTCCTTTTGCTCCTTTAGCTCCACCTCCACCCTTATCTCCTTTGTCTCCTTGTGGTCCAGGTGGACCAGGTTTCCCTCTCCCTCCAGTCGGTCCTTCAACACCTGGTGGTCCATTCTCTCCTCGCGGACCACGATCTCCAGTCTGTCCAGGAGCTCCACCATTACCGGGTGGTCCAGGTAATCCAGCTCCTCCGGGCATTCCCATCATTCCAGGTGGTCCAGGTGGTCCTTTGTCACCAGGTCTCCCACCGATCCCGGGTGGTCCAATCTTTCCTTGACCTCCTTCCGGTCCAGGCTCTCCTGGATTTCCAGCTGGTCCTGGTCCACCCATCATACCCGGTTCTCCTCTTAATCCTTCCCCTCCGGGTTTCCCTTGAGGTCCGGGTTCTCCCTAATTAAATGATTAAATCGTTACATAGTTAAGTGAATTAGAGATTAGAGAATTAATTGGCAATTAAAGTGGATTGAGTCCACTTCTTCTTTGTTGATTTTTTGATGATGATGATGATGATGGACTTACACCAGCTCCTCGGGGTCCTCGTGGGCCGGGTGGTCCAGTTGGTCCAGGCATTCCAGGTAATCCTCTGTCCCCACCAGCTCCTTGAGCACCAGGTTTCCCTCCAGCTCCTGCTGGTCCTTCCGCTCCGCCTTCACCTTTTGGTCCTTCAGGACCTGGAGAGCCAGGTGGTCCAGCTGGACCAGGTGATCCGGGTCGTCCAGTATCTCCTCCACTTCCCTTCAAACCGGGCATTCCCATCCCTCCAGGCGGACCAGGAGCACCACTATTCCCAGGTGGACCAGGATTTCCAGATCTTCCAGGGGGCCCTTGAGGACCACCTTCACCACGTGGTCCTGGCTCTCCTCGTCCTCCTTTCCCTCCATTAAGTCCAGGTAGACCGGATTGTCCTTGCTCTCCAGGTTTCCCAAGGGATCCGGGGGAGCCTTGTTCTCCTTTTGGTCCGGGTAATCCACGTTCTCCTTTCCCTCCAGGTGCTCCACCCGACCCTTGAGGACCAGGGAATCCTTGTAAACCCGGTGGGCCGCCAGGGCCTCGCTCACCAGGTGCTCCCAAACCACCAGGCTCACCTATTTATATACAAATCATTCAATTTCATTATTCATCCAATTCCTCATCAATTGGTAATTCAATTTAAATATACAATTTAAAAACAAAAAAAAAATCATACCGGGGGGTCCGGATGGACCGGGATCTCCTCTATCAGCTGGTTCTCCAGGTGGTCCAACAGGCCCACCAGGACCTGGTGGCCCTTGATCTCCAGCTCTACCAGGTGGTCCAGCTGGTCCAGCCATCCCCAAAAGTCCTCGTTCTCCTTTTTCTCCGGGTAAACCAGGGAGTCCACGTCCTCCAGGTAATCCCAATAATCCGGGTGGTCCAGCATGTCCTTTGTCTCCTTTCCCACCGGGTGCTCCAGTTGGTCCATCTGGTCCACCCATTCCAGGTTCTCCTCTATTTCCAGGTGGGCCGGGTAATCCACCAGGGCCTCTTTCCCCTGGGAATCCTCGTTCTCCTCTCCCTCCAGTTGAGCCAGGTAATCCAACAGGCCCTTGAGGACCAGGTTCACCATCCTTTCCAGGGGTCCCTCCAGCCCCAGGTGCTCCCGGCAGACCCTATTCAATTATTCAATTATTCAATATTCAATATCCATCATCCCAACATGTATTTCGCATCAAAATTCAAAGGGACCATCCCCAATTTATTATCTGATTGAATACGTATATATTCTGAATTCTAAGGTCAGGACAACTTACACCGAATCCTCTGGGGCCAGGTGGTCCAGGTTCTCCTCTCCCTCCATCCGGTCCGGGTAATCCTGGGGGCCCTTGCATCCCCATCCCTCCATCTTTTCCAGGGTCTCCTCTTGGTCCAGTTGATCCCGCCCCACCAGGCTCTCCATCTTTCCCTGGTTCCCCAGGAAGTCCTTTATCTCCAGATGGTCCAATTGGTCCAGGTAATCCATTTGGTCCTTGAAGCCCTTGATCACCCGGTTTCCCATCCTGCCCAGGTGAGCCTCTTTCTCCAGGAGAACCGGATTTCCCAGGTAATCCGGGTCGTCCAGCTGGTCCTCTTAGTCCTTGTAATCCGGGTGGTCCAGGTCTCCCACCCTCCCCATTCGTTCCCTTCATTCCATTTGGTCCTGGAGGTCCTCGATCTCCACCTTGTCCCTTTGGACCAGGAGCTCCATCTTGGCCAGGTAATCCTCTCCCTCCGGGTGGTCCTCTTTCTCCAGGAGCACCACCAGCACCAGGTGGACCTCTTGTCCCAGGTTTCCCTCGTTTCCCGGGTGCTCCACCTGCTCCAGGTAAACCCCGCCCGCCCGGAGCTCCACCTTCTCCCTTTGAACCGGGTTCTCCTTTAGCTCCTCCTTCTCCAGGAGCACCAGGATTTCCTTTGGCCCCACCTGGTCCAGGACTTCCTGATAATCCGGGTGGTCCTCTTGGCCCAGGGAAGCCTTGACCTCCCGGAGCACCAGTTGAGCCAGGTGATCCTTTTTCTCCAGGGATTCCATCTTTTCCAGGTGGGCCGGAGGGTCCAGCTTCTCCAGGACTTCCCGGTCGACCACCTTTTCATACAACAATTACAACAATTAGAACATTAGAACATTCCCACTTTTTTTAAAAATCAATGATGAGTGGTCATGATGACGTCATGATGTGGATTATTAACCTTCTCCGCGGGGCCCTTGTAAACCAGGTGATCCCTTTGGCCCTGCACCACCCTGATCTCCTTTCCCTCCAGGACTTCCAGGGAATCCAGGTGGTCCAGATTTCCCGATCGCACCGGGTAATCCGGGTGGTCCAGCAATACCATCAATTCCTCTCAAACCGGGTGGTCCAGGTGGCCCCTCGCGACCTCGTTCTCCTCGTGGCCCAGCCGGACCCTAAATAAAGTATGCAACAAATAGGAAATGGGAATTAAATCATTCGCATTGATTCATTAATTGAAGGAGGAGGATTCAATTGGTAAATATCGTTAGATGATATTTGTGTTTGTTGTGGTTTGTTTGTATTTGTATGTTTAATTTACCATGGGTCCGAGTGGTCCAGGGGCTCCAGGTAATCCGTTCATGCCCTTCTCTCCAAGTCCTCCTTGTTCTCCCTTCCCTCCATCCAAACCGGGGAAACCTCGATGACCTTTGACTCCGGGAAGTCCGGGCATTCCAGGTAATCCTCTGGAACCAGGTGGACCAGAAGGCCCAGGTGGCCCCGGTTGACCATCATCTCCAGATTCTCCATCTTTTCCAGGGAGCCCTTGTAAACCACGTGGTCCGGAAGAGCCAGGAGGCCCTTGAGGACCCGGATCCCCTGGTTCCCCTCTCACACCTTGAAATCCTTGTGGTCCAGGTGGTCCGGGTTGACCATTGGGTCCACGTGGACCGACTGGACCAGTTTGTGCTTGCATGAATTGAAGGGGATCTGGTGCAGGGGGCCCTTTGTCTCCACCCCCTTGAGATGCTCCGAGTGCTTCAAAAAATGGGGTGACGTCCGGTGTGGGACCAGGTGGACCCGGAAATCCAGGTGTTCCCGGGTATCCAAGCGTTCCAGGAGTTCCAGAGTCCCCTTTCGGCCCAGGTGAGCCCTCATAACCCGTGTCACCCTATTCAAATGAATATGCATTATAATTTTGTATAAATGAGGAATTTCACATTCAAATTCAATGATTCAAAGACTATATATAAATTTGTATGTGTGTGATTGTGATTGTATTTGTGATGGTGTGTTTACGCGATCGCCGGTGGGGGCAGCGATGGTGGTTGGGGGTCCACCTTTATTACCGGGATGTCCACCCGTCCCCAGACCAATCTGTCCATTCCCATTCCCATTTAAATCATCCTCTGCACAAATGGGACAACATTGACCAAGGGGGATGTATTGTTGAAGGGCACATTGAATCTCTGGACACTCCACGTCGTCACAATTGGAGCCTGGACATCCTTCACGATTGCATTCCACCGTCCCGCGAATACATCGGCAGACGGCACACGTGTCCGGTTTCCAGTCCTCGCCATCCTGATAGACGCGCCCTTCAAACTCACACGTTCGTGAACTACCGGAAACTGAGCTGGACTCGCGCCTGGAGGATTCGACTGGGGTGGCCGAGGAAGAGGATGCGGACGATGGGCGACTGTGACTTTGTGGTGGTTGTGTGGGTGAACGAGTGTTGGCTCCTGCTCCTCCTCCTCCTGCTGGGGCTCCGGTCGTGCCTCCTCTGGCTGCAAATTCACAACATCAAACATCATCATCATCATCAACCGTCATTTTCAGTTTCATCTTCATTTCAACATCATATGCGTGATTTACTTTGCATTTTACATTTCAAAACCCAACATGAGTTTTCAGTAGTCGAGGAAGAACGAAAGAGAGAGAACGAAAGAGAGAGAGAGAGAGAGAGAGAGAAATGGGGGAAAAGGAAAAGTAGAGCAATAGTAATGATGATGAGGAAACCAAAAGAAGTACAAGTCAGTGGATGGATTTGAATGACATGGATTTGACTTGGATTTGACTTCATTCACAAAATGATCCGTCCGTCCGTCGTCCAGAAATGGGATAAGAAATAGAATACAGATATAGATAGACTACAGATGAATTCCCCCTGATAAGCGTCTCGTCCATCCACAAATACACACACACACACTCTGCTTCTTTTTAGCTTTGGCTTGGCTGGTTGACCTTATTGACCTCGCAAGTCTGCCATACTGACGATGATCTCTCTCTCTCTCTCTCTCTTTCTCTCTCTCTCATTCTGTCTTTCTCAAATACACATAAAAAATACATGAAATGGAATGATAAAGGAAGGAAGGAACGATGGGTGGAAAATGAAAATGTGAAATGGGTGCAGCGAACATAGTGAATGTAAATGTGAATCTGGAGGTCAAAGAACTTGAGACTTTGAACAGATTCTAAAATGTTTGTTCATGTAAATCTAAATGTAACCAATTTTAGCTTTTTTATACTCATTTAAGTATTGCAGTAATACTACTAATAATAATAATAAATAAATAAATTGATTGATGGTGTGGTGTGGGATTGCTTACAGGATCCTTCGGTGTATTCTGGGTATTCCTCGGGGTAATCATCATAGCCTTCATATTCAAATTCCCCATTGCCATTAGCTGCAGCGTTGGCCCCAGCACCATTTCCATGTGGACGGCGAGTGCCAGGGACATCCTGACTCTGCCCTGAGATCGGTTGATTCAATAGCGTGAACACAATCAAAAGTCCCACGACCGCCCATGATAACGACGATGACGACGATGATGATGATGACCACCACCACAACGACGGCAATAACTTTCTCCTTCTCTTCTTCTCCTCCTTTCTTCTACTACTAATCCCACTAATCTCATTGTTAATATTGTTATTGAGAATCCCCATTGTTAACATGACATTAACTATGGGGACTTTTACAGGTGCGTAACGTCCCACTCACTTCCTCACTTCCTCACCCTCACAGATCCAACATTATCCAACTTCTTTGTAGTTGTAGTGTCGATAGACGATTAGGATTAGGATGACGATATATTTTAATTTCAAAGGATCGTGAAGAATTTCCCTGTGTACACGTGCCCACTGCTGGAATATCTACATCACCACCAACAACACATATGTACACACACACACACACACGTACGCACTCACTCACTCACTTCTTCCTTCCACCACTTTACTCTCTACTATCTATACTCGACACGAGTGCAGTGTGAGCTGAACCACCGGGTAAAACGACAACAAGCAAATACCAACCGTATTCAACGTTGCACCTTCAACTTGAAAATTTCTCACTCACTCACTCACTCTCTTTCTCTCTCTCTCTCTTTCTCTCTCTCTCTTCTCGTTCTGTTGGCTGTCGGTTTTTTGTGGCTCACCCAGTCCAGAAATACACACTTGCGAAACAAAAAACACTGAAGACACCAAACTTCACAGCACTGTAGAAATCGTAGGAATCCCTCTCATTTGCATTTGCATTTACATTTGTATTTTTTGGTGGTGTTATTTATTATTATTATATATTTGAAGAACATGAGGACTTTTTCAACATATATGTTGATGAAGGGAGAAAGAGAGAAAGAAAAGTCCACACTATATAGAATTCACATTCACATACACACACCACCAACCAACAAGCACGCACACACAAGGTAAATGAGCGTATAAACGACCCAATACAACACTAATGGTGTGTAATAATATTAATATGTTGGTGATGATTCTCGTTGGATATTTTTTGAACTGTGAAATCAAGTCACCAACTGGTCGGAAGGCACTCGGAAGTGTAATGTCTGTCTTTCTTTGGAGAATGAAGAGGTTAAATCACGGGTGATGATTTGAATGGGAATGTGAAAGAGATCCGCACATGCAGAAGTCACAGAAACAGACAGAGAGAGAGAGAGAGAGAGAAAGAGAGAAGAATCCATCAATTTTCTGTCCAACCAACTCTTATCAATTGGGAATAAATATAAACTTATAGTAAGTCAAGTCAAGTTATGAAGACGAACAAGTAGAAGAAGCACACGAAGTAGGGAAAAAAATGTACGTTTTTTTTCAATGAACCACATTCCCTTCCTACAGATATATTTTCCCATTTCCATATTAAGTTTAAGCTCAAAAGCTGTACGATATACATGTGCATTCATTTCGTACATCGTTTCCATCGAGAGACGATGGAAGAACCGAGTTAAAACTTAAAAACTATTATGGCTATAGCCAGAAAACTCTATGTATTATTATTATTATTATTATTATTATTACATTAAAACTTTCATACATTTCCTAATAATTATACAGTCAGTCAGGAGTGCTGGAGAGTGAGCTTGTGCTTGTGGAGATGTGGATGTGTAAACTGTAAACAAAATGGATACACGCACACATAAGTATCTGTAGATTAGCCGTTTCATTTTCATATCCCAGTCGCTCACATATCGTATGCTCGTAAGTACATGCTAAAAAAGTACGAATCCCCCTAATAATAATATCTAGTATAATATTAATTTAACAAATTCTAATCATTTCCACAGCTCTCCAATTCAATAATAATATATTTTATTATGCTTATTTCATAGTCCATGCACACGACGACCACGTTTCTTCTTCTTTTTCTTTCCAACGTACTCCAAAATACTCAGAGCAGTTTTAACGCGAGTCTTTAAAGTAATGAGAAAAGACTGAAATTAATATAAACGTTTGACATCTCAAACAATTTATTTTCTATACAGACATCAACTGTGGACATTAGATGAGAAATTTGTTATTGTTGGACAGATTTCCTCTTTTCAGAGGAAATATATAGTTATATTTACAGGAAATTGTGACTCAGTATGAATTAAAATAAAAAGGCTTTGAAATCATTTGAAACCATTTAAAAGTCCTGGAGAATCTTTCAGTTTTTCAACAGTGTACGAGAGAAAATGAGGAAACACAGTGCCGAATCGGAACAGGTATATAAAATTAGTAAAAGGATAGCGATGATAGACATACATTTAAAAGTAATTGAAAGTACTTGAGACTTTGATGAATAGTGGAACGGAACAGAAATAGAAACTTATAATGTTCATCATCTTCATCTTCAGCATATACTCGTCACATTTTCTTTAATCTCTCTCTCTGTGAATGAATAGGAAAAAAAAGTCGCCACAGAGTATTAAATATTATTGTAAGTGAGAGGAGATAATATGCAAGTTGTATTATAGATCGAATAGAGGGTATAAATATAAATACTTCCGTGGATTGATTGCGTAATTAAATGTACATAGTACATACTTTGTAAATGATGAGTATAACTGACAAATTAATTAAATTAATCTCTTGTCTATCCTTGAACTATCCGACGATCGTCGACGAACATATTTATTCTCTCTGTCTCTCTATTTTATTACTAGTCAAAACAAGAAACCATCATGACTACGATTATTTCCAATCAATCAATTCAAAAGATTCACATGCAGGAAATTACATCTATTCTCACGTTTTTTTTAGAACCATTTTGACTCAAAATGCACTGTGGAAATCTGGAATATTGAAAATTATCGTATCGTATTTTATTTTGCGCTCATGACAAAGATTTCAGTGGCTTTTTTTGACGTCAAACCATTTTCAATGGAAAAAAAGAGCGGCTTTCGAAATCCTACAGAAATCTGGCCCAGATATATCTGGGTTAGGCAAAAAAATATAAGTGTGTATGAAATTGTAGGATTTATGTAATTTGTAATTGCTAGGAAATTAAGCTATAAGTTATTACATAATTTCATATCTACATTGTTTGCTGTTTGTGCGGGGTCATCTAATTTAGTTGAATAAAGAGTACCATTTCTCAACCATTTTACTTGTTACAGAATTTCGTTGTCATCGTTTGTGTATGGAAAAATCGTCATCTGTAAATATTTCATATTTAAGTTTACACTCGACTCTCGTTAAATTGTAAATGCTACAAGTTTAAACTTTAATATTTGGTCATTGTTCCCTGGATTGTTGTTTAAAATGGTGACAATGAAGGATAAATGTGTTTGGATGTTCATCGGGGTAATTTGGCTGGTTTTACTTCCGAATGTCCAGGTACGTTATGTATATACTCGTTAATCGTAATTTCATAATGCAGTATTGTCATGAGTCATACATTTATGCATGTGAATATAGTGAGACTAATCCATCATCCTCCCATTTATGTATGATGTTTTACAGGCTGCCAATCGGATACAATATCAATTGGGTCTAATGAAAGTTTACAATGGATCTGCCTCAATAAATTCTACTTCATCCGAGGATATTTGCATACAGTACCCCCCACAATTCTTTTTTGTGCCTACGCAACTATCGGTAATAATAAACTTATATAAACTATATACATATTTTTCTTAATAATTAAATTTTTTATATAATAAGATCATCGGTATGCTATTTTATTATTGTATTTCCTTAGACAATCTACTCGGTGACAGATTTACGACACTTTAACGTGTGTAGCAGTGAAAATTTACCTAATGATGCAGCGATTGCTTTGTCTTCAAAAAAGGATACTATTTTCCTCCTTGACAAAGATGAGAACTGCAATTTGACTGATTATTTTAATTACGTTCGCGTGAGTACTTGATTCATAAATATCCAACGATAAATCAGTTTGTGTTTCATTTATCAAGAGTTGAGAGTTTTACTCCCTTTTTATTGTATGAACTAAAGTCTAAATTAATAATGAAAATGTTATT
The DNA here is from genome assembly GCA_034699125.1 of Gisinianus flammeolus. NCBI lineage: Eukaryota > Metazoa > Arthropoda > Collembola > Symphypleona > Katiannidae > Gisinianus > Gisinianus flammeolus. Next base: position 54,227 of record JAIUND010000656.1, read on the forward strand.
TTTTTATGATTCTGCAGAGTAACGGATCCGGATTGATTTTGATCTCAGAAAACCGTTGGTACTTGGATCAAAATTACAGTTTGGATGTTTTTGTAATTATAACGAATGAAAGTTCTCTTAAATTACCGGTATTTAAATAGTTTTTATTTTCGCTGCTCAACAGATAAAAACTTATTACATTAAATATATTATATTTGAAATATGCCGAATCTTATAATCGTTTTTAATACTTTTTAAAAAAATTGTGTATTACAGGAATATCAAGCGCACGATCTACACGTTAGATTTTTAACAGCGGAGGACAGATTATTTAATCCAAGTACACTCATCTTATGGGCAATCGCATTTTTATGCGTGATGGTCGGATCCTTCACTGGACCCTACAAAGAACTCCCTGGGTAAAACCGAATTTCATTATGATTATTATTATTAGTTCTTGCAGCATTTGAAAAGCTATTCTCTAACCTTAAAAAAAACTCCATAGTATTATGTTTAATTTAAATATTTTTTTATTTATAGTACTTCGAGTGAGCAGCAAATTCTGGATTCTGGAAGCTCGTCAAACAAACAGCAAATCAGCTTAAATGTGATTGTGGTAATTGTTCTTGTGGTTTTCATCTCCACTACATTGCTACTCTTGTATTTTTTCTACAAATACCTAGGTAATTTCGAACAATTTTGCCACGAAAATCAATGAATTAATAATAATTAAATATTGAGAAATATTGAGAAAAATGAAACTAACTTTTGTGTCTTTGGGTTTTAGTCTACTTCTTTATGGCTGTTTTCTGTATTGCCTCCGCAAGAGCAAGTTACGATGTTCTATTGCAAGTTCTTAATCTGTGCAAAGTCAATTCTTTCATGCCCAGGTATGTCAATTAGTCATACGAGTGAGGAATATTATGTTCGTTTAATTTTTAAATACAGTAGATAATATATGAAAGAAACTATATTTTATTGTCAATTTCGTTTGTAGAATTAAAAATGTTGGACTCCATCAAGTTATTTTACTCTTGATATGTGTAACTGTGCCTGTCCTCTGGTTCATCTTTCGACACAAGACACTGGGCTGGATTTTACAGGATTACCTTGGAATTTGCTTTTGGTACAATTTAAATCATTTTGTTTTGCATTTTTACTGTTAAATAGTATTGAAAACTGAACTGCATTGATTTTATTCTATTGCTTATGAGTAACAACATATTTCATGATTTTATTCGATGTATTCCAGCATTCATTTAATACAGACTCTCCGGATGCCAAATTTGAAGATTTGTACCGTTTTCCTTACATTACTGTTCCTGTAGTAAGTTTTAACTTATGGTTCTGAAACTTTTTTTTCATCATGATGGATGATTTGAAAGAAAATGAATGGAAGAATAGCCATTTAAAACTTTCCTTTTGTATTTCATTTATTTCTAGTGACATTTTCTTCGTTTTCATCACACCATATTTTACCTCCGTAAGTAAATGTTACCATTATACAGCGTACAAAACTCTTTCATAATAAAAATCTTTAATCTTCTCTACTTTTTTAATGTTTTTTTTATGATTGCTTAGAACGTGGTTTTTTTTATCGTTCTTACACATGAAATGATATATGTTTCATTTTTTTTTGACATTTAGGATGGACAAAGTATCATGGTGGAAGTTGCAACTGGAGGATCATCAGGTGAAGACCTTCCGCTTCTTTTGAAAGTACCAGCTTTGGAATCTAATATTTTGTCGTCATGCTCCAGTCCGAGGTTTTCTTTACTTGGATTCGGGGACATTATAATCCCTGGATTTTTAGTTTGTTTTGCTCATACTTTTGACATTATCAATGGAGAAACATCAAGAAGACCATATTTTATCACAGCATTAATAGGTAAGGCCGAAATATTATTATTATTATTATCATTATGCGGTATAAAACTTCATTAATTTCTTCCAACTGACTAGAATTGTACAAGTTTTTTTATACATATATTTTACTTCATTTATTTATTATTTATATTCTCTGTTTGTTTGTTTTAAAAAATTTATTATCTCAAGTAAATACTTGCTTGTCCTTAGACCATCTAAACTTTTACCACCTATCAAGTATATTGGCTCAACTTTTTATATACATTATAAAATCCGTATGTTATGTGGGAGAGAACGAGAACTACAACGCACGTCCTTTCTTGTTAAACTACTGTTTTTTTGTTATTACATACATATCTATACACTGTATACAATAATATATTGCCTATACTCTGATATGGCTGTAGGTTTAGTTTGCTTTCGGTCTATATAGAAGATCGGAAAAACTCCATCAGGCAACCGGCTAACCAATTTTTTTGTGTAAAAGCTTCCAATTGTCCCTTGAGGATAATTCTGATGTTTGAAAAATTGGTTTGGTTTTCTATTTATTTGGTTTTCATTCGTTTTTTTTTGTGTTCTGTTCTTCTCTTTCTTTTACAGGCTATGGAGTTGGACTTGCAGGCGCATTTGTGGCTCTAACATTGTCACAAACGGGACAGCCAGCTTTATTGTATGTCGTTCCCGCAGTGTTGATTCCGATTTTCATCGTAGCTCTGTGCAAAAAACAAGTTAAAGTCCTCTGGCATAACAATCCCACAGAATAAAAGAAAAAGAAAAAAAGAAGCCTCCATTGGGCCTTCAACAGAACATATAAATTTCCCACAAGTCCGTGATCCCCACACTCAAATCTAACTCCAAATTCAGCTTACGTTTCATTAGTTAAATGAATCAAGTCGTTTTTTTTTGTTTGTTTGAAAACATCCGTACAGGTATTACACCACTCGACATCTACTCTTCTATTTTTGTTCTCTCTTATATAACAACTCGAATTTACTCTACTACATATTTTACAACAATATTTGAAATATTGTATTGAAATATAGTATTTTATTTCTATTTTGTTAAGGCAGTTTTTCATGCATGTTCAATGTCCATAGTTTTATTAACTTGTAAAATGTCTACAGAAATTGTGAACGCAAAATTAATTCGTTTTTTTGCGTATGATATGAGAAAGGCCTTTGCTATTCTATTGAGATTACATTTGTACGTACTTTGTACTTACACAGAAACTCTGAAATTATAAAAGCTGTCATTTTTACAAAACGTCTATGTTAGACGGGCTAACTATACTAATTAATAATTATTATGTACCCGCAGCTAATTCGGTATTTGTATTTGTATTTCGTCATTTTGTATGTATGGACAAATAATTCTGAAAACGTAATGAACGAGAAAATAATGTTAGGAAAATATTTGCCGGATACGTTCAAAATTTTACAAACTCTCTCTCGCTCTCCATCCTGTGATTATTGTTGGATTTCTTGTAATAATTAATAGTATTTCCTTTGGCGTCAGAAGATCATGCTTCATTTACATGTATGAGAAAGAGAAAGATGTAGGAGGAGAATGAGTACACTTTTGGAATTGCCATTTTCTCTTGATGTTCATGTATTTCCCATTTACCCCAAGAGAGAGAGGAAATCTGAGGTGAATACGAGAGAAATGTAGATAGTATAGATACCTATTCTTAGTTTTCACTGAGCTATTCATGGATAGTGAGAGTGAGGTGGTCCCAGTTGAGACTACCACACCACACCATTCTTAATCATTTATGTGTAATGTTAGTTTGGAGAAAGACATTGCTTAGATATTCGAGTTTTAGTGTAGGTTTTGCTTTTACACTTTCTCTCTCTCTCTGTCTCCGTCTTTGTTATCTTTTGGACTAAAACGGCTAACTGCACCTAAGTTGTGTGTACTCTCTGAATTTTATTTATGTATGTACATTACATTACATGAGGCTATGGACTCTGGTGGCTCCTGAGAACGTGTTTAGCTTTGCTAACATTAGCGTTTGCTGAAGTATGAATACTGTAAATTGGCAAAGGTATTCATTCTGACTTCTTAATGTTTATTATCTCGCTCTGTCTGTCTCATTCTCTCTCTCTCTCTTTTGCTCTTTCCTTGTGTTTGTGTTTGCTCTACATACTGAATCAATTTGAGTTGACTACACGCTCAAAACCAAATCCAGCAGCCAATTAGCAGAGTTTATTAAATTAAAATTGTATAGTGGTAAATCAATGTGTAAAGTATATTTATATGTATTATATTTGTATAGGTGTGTAGAGTAGCAGAGAGACAAGATAATACAAGCTCAAAAACGCCATAATATTTTATATAGTGATGGAATCAGTATCTATATTATTCTATATACACAGACAATACAGAGGCTTACACGAGTTGAGTGTACATAGTCACTGTAATATTCTCCATGTTTTCGGTTCATTGTACAAGAATAATTGTAATTGCAAATCTTTACCCTAATAATATTCCTTACACGTCAAATGAAATCATTTATTTACATTGTGTGTACACGATGTGGATTTGAAACTCGGGAATTACAATAATATGTACATTAATGCCTGTTTGTATGCTCACCACCACTATTTTCGCATTTGACTTTGGGCTTTCGCATTTCAAAATTCGTACGAATAGTTGCTATTTTACAGTATTTATGTTCTGTATACCTGAGTTCTAGCTCTGTTTGTTTAGTGTGTGTCGTCGAGTGTTGACTAACAACGAGCGAGAGAAGGAAAGAGAGAGAGAGCGAGCGAG